>JTDE01000741.1:110667-167214 GCA_014338405.1 Paragonimus skrjabini miyazakii
CCAAAAGGTCATCGAGACGCGCAAGCCGTCACACCGCGTCAAGGTCCAGTCTCGTCGTGACAGATATCAGTGTCAGATACAACAATGTATCCAATCATGTTCTGTTCGTTCACATGGCCTCTGGCCTTGTTTACCACGACCGAGGTGGCTGCAGTGTTAGCTTTTAACCTGATCCCACGGCAAATCAGTAGTAACTGCGCCAGACTACCAAACACAGTAACAAGTTCGAGTCTGGTTGCTGCGAACTCTCTCTGTTTGTTATCTAGCAGCCAATTAATTATAAACACTTTCCGATGCAGACGTTAGAAGCTTGATTTGACCGGCTTTTTTACGTTAGCTATCCTGAGTAGGCATCGTTCCTATTACTTGGTTTTCGTTTTTCAATCATGTGGAGTTGGTTATCTACTCTAGAAATTAATTTCCATATCGTCAAGTGCGATTGTATTATTTAGCAACTCCCATTTAGTTGTACGTCTTTTTCCGCTGGTAGTGCTGATTCTACGATACTCTTTCGACTGCATATACGCCTAAATATATCATTAAACGATTGTGCTAAATTTTGATAATGTCGTGTATTCATCTGTCATGCTTAGCGTTTCTTGTCAATTTGTCAACTAGTTGACTGTGATGACTTGGGGGTAGATATGTAGAGACTGCTACCAGTAGATTAGGCACTGTTAACCTTATCCAATGTGTGGCGTTTAATATATTAATGTAAAGGGTTCAGACAGCATTTTGGCACTAAACTTTTGCAGCTCTCCATCTAAGCAAGCGGTTTTCCGGTCAGAAATGTCATTCATTAAACCTGTGCACGGACGGTCGTTGTTCTGTAACGAAGCTTCATATGTTGGATGATTACCGTTTCTATGGTCTGAGCTTTGCAGTCGTAGTCGGGGGCTGAAATTAGAGTGTTGTATTGATCAGGCAGACATTCGTATGATGGATCGGACTGGAGATCGGAAATGTAGCTCACATGACTGAACAGAGTACGTGATTACTGCATGAGCATTATCCCTTTCCAGTGTTGTTCTGGGTAGTGAGTGCTGCTGCTTAGCTGGTCCTGCTAGCGGGCACTAACAAGCAGACCAATTTTTGTACACATTCGGCAACTGTCTAATCTAATGCATTATTAATGAAAAAGGGAACAATTGTGTTTTGAGGACGGCTTAGGATGCATACATTTGCGTTTAATTGAGGTCAATCCTTGAGGTTATGATTAGTAGACAACCTGCACTTGTGCACAGATTTACTGCCATGATTTGTGACTTAGTGTCACTGAGACCCAATCAGATATAGAGCGGCATCAAAGTTATGCACAGATCATTTGGTCTCTGTGATATGCGTATCGTGCTGACGGGAGGAATTTCAACGGGGAATTTCAAGGTTGATTATATTTAATTTCTACGGAAAAGTTAGGACCAGCTCCGTTGTATCTGGTTGGTGGATGTATCCACCCCATGGGATGTGCTGTGGTTAGAAGTAGTGTCGGACACAACACTTTGCTGTGAGTCTTTCTTCTTCGTTTTAGTTAATCAGTTCACTATGGTCAAAAAAATAATGGATGAGAATAAGCCTTGTTTTTGACCCGAAGTATCAGGAGACTGTGGCTCGTCAATTCTGTCTGTCCGTATATTTGCGTTTGATACTCAGCCAATACCATCCTAATATTACCCCGTCTAGTTAAACAGGCCATCAGGCTACGTATGCTATTGTACTGTCTCATGGGTTATTTTTCTCTCGATGGACTCAGATGTTCAGTATCTTGAACAAATTTTCTGTTTCACCCAAAATCTTATTTTTGGTCGTGCATTGCCAGTGCAACATTCTGTCAGTCTTACTTGATTAGTACATAATTCCTGCCTGGATGAGTTTCTGGTGTGTGGTTTTTTAAAAATCAGAGCTCAGATTGTCGAAGTACACTGGATATGCAGATGACAAGTACATCATCGAATTATTTGTCATCAACTATCCTGAAGTATCTTTTGTGTAGCGCAAGTTTTACTTTATTAAATCGAGAAGGACGTTTACATATGTATGCTTCCACATTTTGCATAGCATTGTTAATTTGTGCTACCAACACATTTGTAGTTGAAATCATATCGCGCATGTCTGTGAGTGTTTACATCCTATCTTGTTCTGTTTGTGTGTCGGACTGTTTTAACTAACTCACGTATGTACAAATCTGACTCATCGTCCTATCGACTCTCAGGTACGCGCTGTGATTCGGACTGTTTGGATTGACGTGTTTGTCTGCACTCGATCGTGTCTGTATTTCACATCGTGTGTTTGTGTGCGTCTTCATACGGTGACCACCCACGTACTTGCCAAATATCCCCGGTCCTTCTGCAACACAGTCCTTTCGACCTGTTGATTTTATATTGCCTGACATTTGTGCGTGCGTGCGTGCCTCTACCTTGGACTTCTGTTCAAGATGATCGGTTCGTTCACATTTTCATTTCAAATATCAAACCTGTTGGTCAGATGCTGTAATATCCCTTGTACACGTGTACGCAACAGACCGGTTCCTTTAGGTTCCAATTTAACAATCGTTCGATTACCCTGTGCCAACCTGGAGAATAAACGGAACATTTTCAAGTTCATATTTGACTAAATCACCGTTGATTTTAGGGAGTCAGGTATCAACTGTTTACTCGGACAATCTGTCTGATTCCCAAACAAAATCTCATCCTGCTGTGACATACCAGAATGATTATTTAGTGTTGCTGACTGCATGTCACATTGTTCAGACCTTGAACTAATTCGGTTGTAACAACACTGATTGTGAATCATATACGCGACTGAAGGTCGAAGGCCGATTCATAAGAATGCTTTTTTTTGGGTTCCAGCTACACATCACTGTTGTCTGCGCTCACTGTTATAAAAGTAACCATTTTTCGTAAGATTGCAGACAAACTCTATTGTTAATATTTCTGCATTGCTCTGCTGAGGACGCGTCAATTCTGTATCTCCTCAGCAGTTGATCATATTGAAATCCATACTTGAAATTACTTTCATTTTCTCTTGTACAGTTTAAACGAAATCGTTTATAAAGGTTAGCAGCTTTTAATGAATTCAGACTGTCTCACACTCAATTTGGAGGTGCGCACTGATTTTACGCCTTGACCAATGTAACATGTTTAGTTGATGCGAAGATTGTACTAGTCATGATAAAAATATTTCCTAATATCGTGTCTATCTTCGTTGGATCCCGACTAAGACGGCAAACATCGAGATCCAGTAACGAAGTTTGGTGGCGAGTCAAACCAGCACATAATAAGTTACAATTACTTTCTATTTTATGATTCACTGATTATGAAAACAGACCAGTTTAAGCGGATCCGAGCACTGGGGGTGAAGTATTCATCCGGGATTGTATGCGGTAGGCCGGACACCACAACTACATTATATATAAATAAAATATTTCTACTTCCTGGACAGTTTCTGTAGTCTAACTCTAGAATGGACGCAGTTACCACAGCGTGAGAAAAAGTATCACGGGAAAATGGGATTGCACACTAACCGGCTACTATCCCTAACAGGTTTTTACACAATAAAAGTCCTGGATTCAGCATGCTTCGCGCTAAAGACAGGACCACACACCAACATAATGCATACGGTTGAAGTTCATAACGGCCACGTATTCCGGTTGTTTTTTTTACCTCAGGAGATACTGGACTGTTAAATAACTGTTTGATTCACATACCCTCGTTCATTCTTGTATTCAAAATTACCGTGACGAATTCCGTATATCTGCCTAAACTATTTCGTATACATTTTGAACCTACTTAGATATCTAGTCTTTCAGTGTGCAGTGGTCGCGCATTTGGCGATGCGTGAGAGAACAGATTCTGTTGGCTTATGGAACAGATCAGCGGACGATTTCGTAAGAACTTTGCAATAGTCTCATCAGTTTAGGTGTTTCTGTGGCTATCGGTTGATAGAATGTTGTACATTCGTTTTTGCTAGCACTGTTTCTGGGGCCCATTGTATGAGTCGTAAACGGTTGCCTGACATATGCCATGTTACGAGATTTTTCCGAGACTCGACAGTTTCTTTTGAACAGGCATCAATTGAGGGCAAATAGAAGCAGTGCATGTATTTACCAGATTTGTTCCGAACTTAGTATATATGTTGTTCTCACATATCTAACGGTTCACCATCGTTACGAAGAGTGACTAACTTTCTCAGTGTAAGCATATAATGCTTATTGTATCTTAACGGGGATATTTCATTCATCTATACACGTCATACGAAAAACTTATTCGGTCGCTTCATCTTTTAGCATTCTCAAGCTGACTAGAATCATGTGTGTGTGTGACGAATGAACAAATCATATTAGAATGCAATAGACCGAATTTATTTTAGTATACAATCAAGTGTACACGAAGATAGGAAAAGTAACTGCGACAGAATTGTATGGCTAATTTTTGTGCTATAGTTTTACACACAAAAATTGGTACAGTGGACGTCAGCTTTATTTTGCTCGCAACAGTCGTTCTTTGTAACAAACATACAAATCCTATTCAAAAGTAGTCACATTAATTCTGTCCGAATATCCTTAATGGACAATGGGAGATACACAGAATTGTGCAAATAGCTCCTACAATATTGTATACGTTTTACTTTTACAGGCATTTTACACAACTTGCTTTGATCATTCTGTTTCAAAACACCGATAGGATACACTTTAACCAGAAGATTGTAGTATATTTGGATTTTACTTTGTCCATGCTTGTCTCTTGACGATCGCCGATTTATTTTCAAGGTTTACCTCTACTACCTCTGTTTCGGCAGATCCCACAGTTATTCCGAGGATTGGAGATCAAAACTACAAGGTTTATCCTCCGAAGAAATAGGCTCGCCCTCATGGTTTACAACTTATGGACTATAGTACTACTGTGCTGAAAGACTACACTCCTCTGACACTTTGGTAGAGGTGTAGGGTAACAGAAGCTTATACGTTTAAGTAATGATTGTCGTCTTACGTGGGGATATACCCACTCTGTGGGTTTGAAATGCTTCCACTGCAGTCGGTAGGTGTTTTTCTTGAATGCATGGGCTGAAGCACATATCCTTTATCCTTGTGCTGGTATTATCTTCATGGCTCGAGTCCATCCAGGTTAACTATGTTCTTATCATCGAAGCAAACCAGGGGTGATTGATAGGTCCAAGAATTGTGAAGTTTGGGCTATAGAGGGCGGTGTCGTATACGCTGCTGATTCAGCATATCAGTTTTATTCACCACAGTGTTAGTTTATTATCTACTTCACGGTTTTTACGGAGCCGCTGCGTTTAACTGTCTATTTGAGCTCTGCAAGACTTATTACATTGAAAGAGAACGATAATTTTCGCCGTTTCCTAGTCTTGCTATCCCTACTTGTCATCCCATTCGCTTCGCTTACACTGTGTTCCTTTGGTCATCCTAACAGAACGTGACTATGGAGTCTTTTTACAATCCCCTGGAACTTTTGGAACACTAGAATTTATCCCCATTCATAATCAGCCGGTTCGTATCCTCGTGGGTCCATGTGAACAGATCACACACAAAATGAAGTTCTAACCAAATGATAGTGGTTGTTTTTAGTATGTGGTTGTGAAGATAAATCGAAATGTTAACATCGTGCAACGTTTGTCTTTTTGTTGTTTTAATGAAATGACAATAAATTTACACGCAGACCACCCATGATGAGGTCAAGCATCTGTATTGTTGATTACATGGTAATGTATATCTGGATCTCGGGGCATTTGACGTCTGTGTGACTGATTGGCGCTAGACTAGCTTGATGGTGCCATAGCAACTTAGGGTGGCCATATAACTTTATTAGGACTATTTTTTCAAAAAAAAATATTTTTTTAGCTTGCTTTTGTGTAGAGACTGATATGGCATATCGTATTTGAAGAAAACATTTTCATTCGTTGACAGCTTGGAGATAAGGAAGGTTTTATTATAGGTTGGGATGGTTGCATAATTTTGTCGCAGTGTGTAGTTCACTTATGACGCTGAGTGTTGTTAACAGGAGAGTCCATGGACGGTAACAACACTTCTATGTCTACTGTATTTTACCGTAATTTTGCTTTGTTTTTCTACTTGTGTTAAAGTTAGGTTACATTTCCAGCTTCCTGTCCTGAACATGTTCTCTACGGTATGGTACACAAGCTCATATGTAAACAGTTGGGTACCGTGAGGCTGTCCTCGGACAATCGAAATCAGTCATGGCCATTGGTGTTCGAATCCATGACTGTGTGATTGATAGCCAGCACCATTGTCACTAGGTTATCCGTGCACAGTCGTTTGTTTGTCTTTCTTACTGTAGATGGTTGGTCCTACTGAGCGATCATTATTCTGTATTTTGTCTGGTCCAGATAAAAAACAGCGTTTTTCTGTCGATGTATATTTTCACTAGTTGTCCTAAGCTAGTCCGTTTTTTTATCACCGTAATCTTCAAAGCGCACTTCCTGTGCGTTGTGAAGTTCAGCATAAACAACAGTCAGGTACTTATTGACAACTGTGTTGATCTCGTTGTTCGAAATTTTGATGATCCAGCCACGCCAATAACATCGGCAATGGGCTGAAAACAGCAACCAGTGTGTGTTCTCTGATTAAAATGTAACAAATTTTGTTACACATTCAGCTTACTTGGAACTGAAGTAGGTTTTATACTTATTTATTGCTTTAATTCATCCCTTTCTATTCTCTTCATTGCGAGTTGTTCGTTCTTGACTAGGTTAGTTGTTAGACTATGTGTGCATTCTACAACACTGCTTACCTTATTTTCATGACAACTCAACTTGTTTTTGTATGCACATTTCTTGGTAACCGTTCATTTTTCCTCTTCGTTACTATTATTTATGTAATTTCCAGCAGAAAATCTACAGTTCAGTATAAAACACCGTGATCATTATGACTGTTTGGTCATCATTTTAGATGTCATTCAATCCATCTACTCACCTGATATGCTTTCCATTTGGATGCTCATACCTTTGATTGCCAATCACTTCATATTGTAATGGATGACCAAATCGGAGGCGTGATTATTTTAACATTTGGTGGAATATCCCAACACGACTGTAAGATATGTCCAAAACCCATAGCGAGTGGGTTGCGGACAAGACAGTTGACCGGACGAGCCATCGCGCAACGAAATTGAACGGAAGGACGGAGAATGGGAGGCAAAAAATTCACAACAGAAGGCGTCAGCCACACAGAAACCAGCCAGAAGTGCGCGCGACGTGTGAGTGGAAACCGTCGTTGTAGTGTGCACTGGATTTCCAGCCCATACACGCGAGTGCGCACGTGGCGTTGAAACTAGCGAGTTGGACAGTGAAGATCCTGCTTTATTGAACGACATTTTACTGTAATACCTGTGTATGCGCGCGCTCGTTTCCACCTCCAGCACGCATTCCCCTGTCGATCTTTTTTGTCCGTAAATTCCCCGAATATCCCTTCTTCCTCCTCATCACGTCTTGTCCTGTGTGTTAAATTCTGAAATGTAAGGATGGCCAGCTTTCGTTTCTTAGTCGCGCTTTTGGTCGGTCGATTACCAAGAGATCAATTGGATTAGTGACTAGACGAAAATTGCCGTCTCGTTCGGCAAAACGTTAGCTGTGATGTTCACGTTCATTTCACAAACTGGGTATGCATAGTTTCGGATACCACACGCGTATATCTCCATGTTTCGTAGAGAAAAGACAACTCATTTACCAGTCCGATGCACGAAATTGTCTAATCGACTATAAGTGGTTGTCCTCCGGTTTTTCCCCATCAATCCTTTTGGTTCCGGTTGTTGTGCAGAGCAGTATAAAGAAACTTAGTGTAAGAATTGAGAGATGTAAACAGAGAGTGGGAATCGGCTATGCAAAGTCACCACTATGAGCCACGCTGTTGTGTACATTTTGATGTTTTAACTCGTGTTTTCTTAAACTGTTCCGATATATGACCAATTCCATAGTGTACCAAGTGACTGCGTTATCTTCTACTACGTCTTGTATTGGTTTTATATCACTAAGGTGAAGAATCTATCAACATCTTTCAATCTCGGATTATGAGTTCCATCGGAGCTACCTTGCCTCTTGGCTGTACACATTGGCTATCTTGTCCTTCTGTGTCGAACCTCATTTGATCCAACTATGAGAGCAAGTTAATTCGATCCGATCAATATGGACTCATTATTTTCGCAGCGCTCTGATCAGAGCATGTGAGCTGATCGTTTCGAAACACTCAAGGCAAGGAGATGTCTTAATCTTTCTACCGATTTGAATTGTCTGTCATGTACTGTATTAAACTACATGTGGACTGGATACTGCTAAGCCACCTGTATTTAAAACAGTTGCGGTAAGCGGGATTTATCCGTCTGATTGGTAATCGATGTCCTTACCACTGTGCTGCTGAGTATCCCGAGGTCTCAAGACTGGTAATTTTCTGAACTTACTACCGATCTCCCACTGCTCGGTGATCACAACGCCAACTACCGTTTTGATGGTTGTGAGTTGGTTTTGGTCGAAATTACCTCCCGTTACTGCTTAGCAAGTCGCTGTCTCCATCGTTGAATTTGTTCTCGATGTGGACTGCCACACATTTTTGTTATCTTGAGTTTTTTGTAAGTGCCAGACGATACGCTGCGTTATTCTTCTCCCATTCTCTGGTTTTAACCAAATTTTAATTTCTAGTATTGATCATGAGATCTCATCTGAATTAGCGGGGGTGCATAATGCTTCTCCTTATCTGTATGAAACCTGTTTTGATCCGCAGCATATTTGTGACGAAGCCGTCCACAGACTAACTATGTTTGACCACCGTTATGTCCTCCAGCTATCTTACAAGCAGTGAGATCTTATGGGCATTGCGGTCGTTCATAGCCACACACTTCCACCGTCTGTGGTAATTGAATCACGCTCCTTGTGCACCTGCCAAGCGATTACCGCATCAAGGGTTATTCAGTGAGATCACCGACAGTTTAGTTCTGTCACGAGGTAGTTTGGTAGCGATGTGGTCACAAACCGTGAATTGCCTGACTGTTATGTTGTGTAGTCTGTAGATATGATGTGTGCGTTTTGGAACAACCTAGTGATCACTCCATTTCTTGGTTAAATACACTATCCCGTATGATAGCGTGTTCATATTCGCTTCACTAGTGGTTTTTATTTCCTCCAGTTATTTGCTTTTATTTTGTTATGACAAGGTTTTTCCTTGAGTTCGTTCTTCGTTGTTGTTATGGTGAACGGCGGCTCAAGTCACAGTGCTCATATTATGACTGCATGTATGAAATCCTACCTTGGAGCCTAACAGTTTCATGTACCATGAGTGACGACGTAATTGCAGTCCTAAAATGTTCCCTTACTTTCGTAAATTGAGCTTTCTTCTCCATTTTCGTATTATTTTCCTCAGTACTGTTAATACCAGAGCATTTTTAGCCAGATTTCATGTTAACCAGAATTACTGTTGATGTTTTGTACACAGTTCATCATGATTGACACCAATGCATCAGTGGTCAATACTAATGTCTAACTGTTGAACAACCGTAACGTACGAGCCTTATGTTCATGATAAAATCCGGGATTTAATGCATACGACATCTGTGTGCGTGTATGCTAAAACGATTAGAATAAGAATATTCACACCTTGCAGGTGAGACTACGGCTGTTTCTGTGTTTTCATTGTAGCTTACACTGTCCCGTTTCGTTCATTATCCTTCCTTCATAAACAACGCAGTCGCCAACGAAGCCACAGTCTTACTGCAAAGCCCGATTAACGACCGGATTATCTAGCATCTGTCGTTAAGGGCCAAGCAGGTCATAATGTCCCTAATATATGACCTAACGGTCTTTGTCTTCAGTTTCATTCACCGGTGCATCACGTATTGAGATTTGAGCTGTACAGTGTGTATGGTTTGGTGAGCGGTGGTTAGCTATCTTTGCTGCATAGGCTAAATATCGAAACCGGTGTATTTTTAAAGTTTATTCTGATCTTTACTGACAAAACCTTCCAATCCTCTCTTTGCTTATCCTATTCGTATTCTCTTTGCAACTGTTTGTGAGAGTTGCATTATTAATCTTAAGCTTTCTTGACTATTTTGAATCTTCATGAACTGATTTTCAATCGCTAGCCTCGGTTACTTGATACATAGTGGAAAGTAATTCATTAGCCTGTTTGTCATCTATGGCGCTTCCGTTTGTTAAATCTTATTTTTATTGCTGATACGTATTAGGTAACAATAGATCACTCATCTTTGTAGTTTAGGCATTACCATTCTTACATGCTTTATAAAGCCACTTGATTTTACTATTTCTCAGGGTTACAACACGAATGAGTATTAATTTCCGTTGTTCCTACTCTAACTCGTCTCTGAACTTGGATTGCTCATTTCGCTGCTGTTCCTATTCATCTTGTTCACCTTATTCTGGCGTTTCTCTCACGGGTGAGTAATCTTCTGAGATTTCTCCCTTATTCGCACTCTCACTCCCATTGCCTGTCTGCCTCATCGACTCGTTCGCCGCACCGTTTAGAGTGGTAGTATTGGAGTTAGATAGCTGACTCACACAGTCCGGACACACACTGCCTTCTCTTTAGTCTGGCCAACGCGAATCGTCAGTTTGCCGCGCCAGGTTACCACTTGTTGAATGATTAATTTTTTTGTGAGACAACGGCCATTCGAGACCATAGGTCACGATGACCAGTTTTTTTCTTTTTCTTCTCCGATCTGGATTGTTTTTCTGTAATTGATCTTGCACTATCCATCAGCTGAACACGTTACACATCAACGGTATTCGTTTTTAACTCGTTTCTCTGCCCGTGTAATGTGGTTCGTATTTTAGCAGCTTACGTCTGGAGCGTCGGTCGGCGTAGGCGTTGCATTCGCTGGCACTTATCTTTTGTAGTGGGGGATCTTAGGCTGCACATGTGCAGGTCTGTGTGTAAATGACAACACGCTCTGTATTCGATAAGGAAACCTACGAGCTTTCTGCGTTTGGACATTTAACTGCACTACAAAGGCTGCTAACGTGCTCTTTCTGTGCGTTACTTGATGTACGATATCTTCTGGTTAATGCTCCTAGGGTTCAGACTTTACCTGCTGTTAGTTGTAGCTACACACAACACGTCATGTTTCGTCTTTCGCTCTACTTCGTGAGCCCTCAATCCTGACCAACCTTACTGTTGACCTTGTTCTGGTATTATTTCAACCAGTTCTGCTAATGATATTCTTTTTATTTGCAGTGATTCGAAAGAGTTGGACATATGGGTGGAGCGGATCAATTTTGTAGCCGCCCTCCTCTCAGCTCCTTCGATGCCCGGGCCGATCGGATCGGAACGTGGGTTTTATCGACCACATTTGCCAGTCACGTGTACTAAACTGAACATAGTAAGTTATACAGTTTGATTTGTGGGGAGTTCGTGTGAAGTTTTTGTATGAATTTGTCCTATCGTTCTGGATTAGTATGTAGGTTGACTAACCAGTTGTCTGACTGATTGA
This sequence comes from Paragonimus skrjabini miyazakii, assembly GCA_014338405.1. Lineage (NCBI taxonomy): Eukaryota > Metazoa > Platyhelminthes > Trematoda > Plagiorchiida > Troglotrematidae > Paragonimus > Paragonimus skrjabini miyazakii. The sequence goes on from JTDE01000741.1 coordinate 122,136, forward strand.
TTGGTTTGTTACCTTGAGGCGCTACGTGGTTGCGGTCTTAGGTCACATGAATTCCTCAGTTAGGTGGGTTGCACGTCAAAATGTGGCTCTGATCTTACCCACCAAAGCAGTTCTCACAATTGTACTTGATATACTTGGGTGTGTATGTGGCATTTTCGTGTCTTATTCGATGCTCATTGTTTCGTTTTTTTTTGCGTTTGCAACTGGTGAAGCGCAATCAGCCATACACATGTACTTGGTGTGAAATAATATCATCCAGCGTAAACTTGAAGGAATAAAACCGGGAGGTGTGTGAGTGAAGGTCGTCATGGTTCAATCGGTTAATGTTGGTTAGCTAGGTGGTAGGCTGATTTGAGAGTGAAACACCTTTGAAAAACAAAAATATGAACTCCAATTGTAAGAGCTAAATAGAGAGGGAAGGTATTGAATATATAAGACACTAAGAAGCTCAACACAGTGATATAAATTAGTCTTTCTTATAAGATTATAGAAGAAAATCACTCAAAATTTCAAATGATCACTAAGTAGACTATTCACTGTACAGTCCAAAAATAAGGCCAAAGAAAAGAAGATACGGCGTTCTACCGTGACTCCGGTTTATGAAAATGATTGTTTGTGGTTTATCATGTTACGGGAGTCGTTGATACGAAAATGAAGAGTGTATAAAACCGACTTAACATCTTTTCGTCCAGCATACTGGCCGATTCGTTGACAATGTGCTGTGAGTACGTTGATAGTCTACCTACTCGAGAATACCGGCGGATTTTTGGCTGCGCTGTTTGCAGTACTGCACGATTGCCTTACCGCGATCTGTGGCACACATAGTTTCATTTAGAACTGTGCACTTGAATTCATTCCCACGTAACTGCTACTCATTGAATTTTCGGACGCTGGTCCAGATCCAACCTTTCCAGATAATCCCTTTCGAAACTGCCCCCCCCCCCCTACGATCTAAGGTTTATATTTCAACGCGAAAAACTTTCTTGATGAACATTCTGGCATCGCACCTTCTACCCACTAAGAGTTCGCTTACTTGTTTATAGCTGCCCCTGTCGTGAATGATTCGGGATTTATTCACCGGCCATCTGGTCCGCATGTCCCATCCAGCAAAGCTGTTTGAGTAGCCACACGAGTTCGATCCTGCTCGTACTGGTTCCACGAGGTACCATCATCGTCATCATCATCATAACAGCCATGAGCCTGACAAAAAGGTACTGTGGCTCGGGCCGCCGCTCGCCTCAACAGTGACGTGGAATATCCTGGAAGAAAACGTTACTAAGAAGGTTGAAAATTATTAAAACAAGACTAAGAGGAAGAACTAGAAGTCGTATGGATACAGGTACGCCATTGACTGACACACTGCCATCTCGGATAGCGTCTCTAACCAGCGGTTTGAGTGATCACGAGGACCCCAGCCAGGCAGGCGACACCTACCCACTTTGCTCAATGAAGCAGTCAAGGGCTTCATATTTTGTGACCACGTTGTTGCTTGACCACCACGTGTTTTTACCCAACTGTTGGTGGCCTCAATATATAATGCCCGGTGCGGTAAACGGTCAGATGACATGCGGAGTACGTGACCCAATCATCGCAAACTGTGTACTGTGATTAACTGACCAATTGATCGCGCATCCCGAGCGTTCCGGAATACGCGCCGGCGAACGGCCAAATTGCCCACACGATCAGTTCACTTAATATGGGCCAGTTGACGGAGACAGCGATGGTCAAACACAGCAAGCCTGTTGATATCTTCTTTGTGAACAGGCCACGTTTCCGAACCATAAAGCAAAATGGAACGCACACAGGCATTATATACTCTTCCCTTCAGCGACAACCGGACATCTTTCCGACGTCAGAGATGACGCAGTTTGGCAAAGGCAACTCTTGCCTTTACAATCCTCGCTGATATCTCATCAGCAACATTACAGGCTGACGAGATAGTGCTATCCAAGTGTGTGAAACTGTCTACAGTTTCAAGCGGGTTACCTGCATTGAAGAAAGTAGGAGTGGGAGTGCCCAGTCTTGAAGCAACACTTTGCACTTTGAAGGTGCAAAGCGCATTCCATACAAACCAGCTCGGTCGCTCAACCTGTCCAGCATGGTCTTCATGTTTTCGGCAGAGGGGCTAAGTCAGATAATGTCGTCCGCATACTCCAGATTGGTCAACCCTAGCGCCAGGAAGAAGCTCAACACCAAGCCCACGGGATTCGCGAAGCGCACCCTCCGGAATGTCGTCCATGACCAAATTGAACGGGAAGGGGGAAATCGGACACCCCTGACGAACACCAATAGAAGTGATGAACGCCCGAGACAGTTGTCCATAAACTCTCACCCTGCTTGCAGAATGAGCATACAGTGATCTCAGTAGATTCACGTATTTCTCTGGTACTTCCTTGCGGAGAAGACAGCTCCAGAGAACGTTACGAGCAACTGAATCGAAGGCAGCCTTCAGGTCCAAAATGACCACGACTGTCGGCTGTCTGTAACAGTGCCGATGTTCCAAGATCCGTCGCAAAGTAAAACTATGATCAACACACCCTCGACCGGATCGGAATCCTGCCGGTTCTTCGCGTATCTGGCTTTCTCCGGGCTTAGTGAGCTGACGTAAAATGAGGTCAGTGAGTAACTTGGACGCAATAGACACCAAACTAATGCCTCTGTGGTTGTCACATTGACTTTGAGCCCCCTTTTTGAAAACGGGAATGACTGTTGATAGGCACCATTCACGAGGTACCTCCTCAGTCTCCCAGATCGTCTGGAGGAGTTTTGTCAGTTTTGATATCAACCTCTCCCCACCATCTTTGAAAAGAGAGGGAGAGAGGAGATCTGGTCCAGGAGCCTTATTACGCTTTGATGATTTAAGCTCAAGGACCACTTCTGCTTCCGACGGAGGACCGTCTGGAGTGCAATAACTGACCAATCGGGTACCGTCGTCCACATGATCTGGTTGAGGCCAGCTGAACTGTTCTTCAGAATGTTCGGCCCACCTGTCAAGTCGGCGCGATTGACTGGTAATAAGTGAACCATTTTTTTCACAGATGGTCTCACTTCCACCGACTTGACGGCCGGCACAACCACGGATCAGGGAAAAAAGCCTTCTGCTATTCCCAGATAAAAAGGCTTTTTCCATTTCTTTCGGTTGTTCAACCGAATATTGCTCACGGTCTTTGTGCAAGCTTTTAGTCAGCTTGCGTTTAAGTTCTCGACGGTCTTTATTATACTCCGAACCAGGTTTATCGACGTGACGGAAATCCAGTTTTGTCGCAAAGGAATAGTTCGTTCGGAACATGCCTGTTCACAACATGCTCTCATGGCTTCGGTGAGTTGTTCCCAATGTTCGTTAAGATCACTCACCTGACTCGAACTGGGCAACTTCATCACCAACGCCTTTTGGTAAGCGTTCCTTACATCCTCATCGCTCGAATGTCAGTTAAGCATCTTGCATTCACGAGCGTAGATCCTCTGGGCAATTGACAAAACAAAACGGGCACGCACAACATCATGGTCCGAGTCCAGGTGGTTGCTCCAAAAGGCACGACAGCCCTTAACAGAGTGGCGCCACCTGTAACTAACTGCTATATGATTCAACTGTGTCCACGTTTGGGAGGCCCACGGAGGTCTCCAAGTAACACGGTGCTTCTTCCTGTGTTGGAATGCGGTGCTCGAAATATACAGACCGTGGGATGCGCACAGCTGCAGCAGTGTTTCGCCATTATCAGTGCGTTGCGCCCGGATACCAAACATACCTCCTAGCTGCTTCTCGCCCGGAGAAAGACGACCAAGCTGAGCATTAAAATCGCTCGCTATTATGATGATGTCTGAGTGTTTAGTTTGCCTCAGAAGGTCAACGAGGGCGTCAAAGAACTCATCCTTGATAGTATCCGAACAGCTGTCCGTTGAAGCGTACGCCGATATAATGAATACACCACGTTTATCTGATTTGCGTCGGCAGACTTTTACCGATGTCTTGAGTCTGACAGCGCACAAGCGACTGTTCACTGGGATCCAATCGAGCAAGCATTGCTCCGCTCTGGAACTCCGTGCGATTCCCACTCCAGCTTGACCGCAAGATTCAGCTTCAACGTCACCAGAAACCCTGAGATAGAAGCGCTTGGATGGAAAGTTATCTAGCGGTGAGCTCAAATGGATAACCGTGCTAGAATCGTAGATTCGCGTCTCCGACACACAGCACACAGCACACATCAATACCCAGACTTGATAGAGTGCTTGCCAGAGCAGCTTGCTGACCGACTTGTCGGAGAGTGCGGACATTGAAAGCGCCAGTGTTTACCAGTTGTCTTAGTCTCAGAAAACAATTATCGCCCGAAGGCATATGGAAGGCAGAAGGAATAGGGGGTAAAACAGTAGGAGAAAGTCGAGATCGGTTAGTATTGTTGGTACTTCGATGTTGTTGATCATCTCCGACAACCACATACCCTAGATACATCTTACACGTTGCATTAGGGAACGGCTTAGGTACCGCACAGTTCGTTGATACAATACCTAGTTCTCATTTCCGTACACCAGCGTAGGCAATTCCCTTTACACTTTAGATAAAAGGTTTTAGTTACAAATTCAGATTCTTATGTTCCAGACGCGTTTTTTAAGGCATCCGACAGCAGTGCTAGGCTTGGGTACGCGGGCCCATATTTCGAGGTTCACAGATAGATCCATCGGCAGATTGATGCTCTGGTAACAGAAGTCCAAGCGTTTTTGGCGCGGTTGCAATTGCCATGGCTAGTCGTTGTCTTTCTGTGCGCAAACACCACACTATCATCTGTAAACAATAGTTCATGGGTAGTCGACTTCCGTTGTTGGCTTGGAACACCGGATATTCAGCAGAGCATCCGTTTAGTATTTTGTTCAAACATTTTGCCCCGAATTCAGAAGGGCGTTTTCTAATATTGCAGTTAAGTATAAGCTAAGTAGAGTGGGGGGTAATACCCAATCCTGTTTCATGTCTCCGACCATCGAAATCATATGGAATCGAATCGAACGGCTACACCTTCGACATCCATACCAATAAACGTTATGTTAACTCGACAAACTTTCGTGGACAGTCAAACTTACCAAGAACGGTCTACAATGCTTCACATCTCATGGAATCAAACGCTTTGGTGAAATTCATGAAGAGGGCATACAGCGGCCAGTTGCGTTCACATAATTCTCCTGGATCTATCGAGCAGCGAACACCACATCGATCGTACTGCAACTCGCCCGATATCCACGCTGCTCCTCAGGAATATTGGTCTCTAAAACTCTCGCATTGAGTATGTTGAGCGGCATTCTTGCAACAATCCTTCCTGCGCAAGTCAATATACTGATGTCCTGATATCTGTCGTTACGTTGTTAGCTTTCCTTGTCGTTAAACAAAGGTGTGCTCAGGAGATCTTCAAACTCGTGAGAGACTGTTTCCTGTTCTCAGTGTAAGTGAACCGACTATAGCAAAGCATGTCCGAAAACTGGGCAGCAATTTTTCAAATGTTCTTCTGGCAACCCATTTTCATCCGCAGCTTTTAAGTTCAGCAGTTGATCAGTAGCTTTGCACATCTCCATCAAATCTGGAGCGAGAGTAGATGTCGCTTTGATATCTTGTTGTAACAACCTGTTCGCAGTCACTTACTCAATGGTAGCCGACCAGTTTAGTATGCTACTAAAGTGCTTACGCCAGACTTTTATGGTTTCCACCGGTTTGGGGCATGAAATCCCAAAGTCATCCTTCCACGGAGGTTGTAATCGATTCAGTGAATGGACCAAAATTCGGCGGCTAGCTTAACCTTACATCAACTCAGTTTGTCTTTTCCACCAATCATCCTTGATTCCGCGAATTCGATTAGTACAGCTGATGGCGAGTATCATGGACTCACACACACACCTTCGTTTTGAAGCTGACCAATCCAGGCCATTGCAGCTCATGAGTATTGTGACATGATCTGGTTTTGTCTGACATACTAATGCGAAAATGCAAACTTCTTCTTACAGACAGGTCGGTATGCTGGAATACTGTCAATCGGGTCTTCAAATGCGGTTTTCTGATTGCCAGTTTTATGGTTAAAGGATGATGCAGTATTTAACGTGTTTTGTTGATTACGGGTAAATTTCAATAAATTCTCTACAGTCTCCTTGAAAAAGACTAACAGTTGCGTACAGTGATACTTCGATATTATCCCCTCATGGTTTTTACGATGTTGTCTTACGCAATATAAAAAGTAAGGAGGGGACAAGCAGTAAGCCTGTTGTTTGTCTACAGTTATGTATCAACTCGTATGCTAGCACAGTAGCTCGGTGTGAGTAGTTCATGAGTCATAGCCAGCGTAAATTTTGGCAGTTCGTGTTGAACCATAGGATTGCCGTGAAATTAGGTGATATGCACAAATAAAGAAAACTTTATTGGTACTTACGCACATTTTTTTATGCGGGGGCCAGTCATCTTCAACGTGTATAGTAAACATTCCGACGCTCAAAGGTATTAATCAAGTCAACAGCACATTTTACACGTGTTAGGGGATTAATTTTTCATTGTTAGTGCACATGTTTGTCGATTTGGAAATAATTGGCTTAACTCACAGATTTGAAAGATAACTTTTGAGTAACCGAGATTGTTACGAAAACTTAGCTCAATTGTAGTTGATGTTCAACTTGCATTAACCTAAATTCCCGAGCTTCTGTCAATAATTTAAACCATACTCGATTGGTTTAATGAAGACAGTAGCTTCAGCCTAACCAATCTGACGAATGCAGAAAACAGTAGTAGATGTCTAAGACCACGCCATTTGTCTGTTTGAGTAAACAAGTGTTGTCGGGAATGGGTATGGATACTATATGACGTGAAAAGAGGAATGAGGGGATGATCATACTTTACAGAACGCGAAGGTCATTGCTGAGCAAACAAGACTTGGCCACCAAAACACGTTTATTGTATCCGACTGGTGAGCAGTAGTCGCATGCGATCTTAATATGCATACTTAATGTTATGCCTGCTACCTGATATTCCTCAGAGCGTCCTTACATGCTATGTCAAGATCTTTCGAGGTTAAAGATGCCATGAAACGTGATGAATTTGTGGCGTTTACCTGGTCCGTCTTCGTCCTCCCGCACCGTTTTTGTTGTGTGATACTTTGCGGTCCACGTTTACCGGGTTGCTCTTCACGTTTTTTTATACGTGATGCAGATTATTGTTCAAGACTTCACTTCATCGGCTGAATTTCAGGAGAATTTCGAAAACCATTTAAAACCAGATAGTTCAGTGGCCTAGAAAATAATCTACCACGTTTCCTTAGTGGGTTCATTCTCATTTGCTCGCTATTCATTAGCCCAGCCTGGCTATCTTTCTATTTAATTTTTTCTCCGTTTGTCCGCAGCGTGAACAACTCGAGGAACATCAACGACGCCTGATCGAACTTGGTCGTGAGCTAACGGAGCTGCGCAAGCGCTCCGTCAGTGTCGACTCGAAGTCGCTGAAATCACGTACTCTGTCCACCAAACCAAGCGGTGACGACACAATTAAATCGGAGGCGTCCAGGGAAGGTGTGATGGATTCGACAAATATGACCCATCGTCCGCCAGACTCAACTGGTGACAAGGACGAGGTTGATGTCCCTACACAGCGAACCAATGACTCTGTATCAGGGATAAATTCTAGCCCGACTGCCTTGGGTAGCGCTGCGGCAACCACAGGTGATGCCACAACGCCCGTCAATCCTGGGACGTCGGCAACGAGTTCCTTGATGTCAGTATTCTCCACTGCAAGTCTTGGTCGACGTAGAAAGACGAGTTCCGGTTCCATATCGGATGGAGCCAGTTTGCCGATAATGACAGCGAAGCAACGAGCCGAACATGAGGAACGCATCCAATTCACCGAATCGGAAGTAAGACCGTTATTTCAAATCTACATTTATATCCATGTTAGTAATTTGATACGTCGTCTTTGGCAGTTCTGTCGAGATGGTCTTGTTTATGAACTACACCGAATTTAGTCATTGTAGGATAGGTCAAACCCTTCTCAGTGCGACGATTCATCTGGCTTGAACAAACGTTCAGGACAATCGCGTTTTAGATAGACTACCTCGGGTCTGGATCTATTGGATCGTCGCCTTGGTTACGCGAGAAATGAGAAGAGACGTGGCAACACCGTTTATTAGAGGAGCGAGACAAAATTAGGTCAAAGAGGCCCTAAATTTACAGGACGAAACGATTGCCATAGATGGCTGACAGGCAGTGCAAATCAAATGAGACAGTCATATATGGCAGTCACGGCGTCAGAACAAATCACGTTACAGGGGGCATCAGAAGGCAACGCGAGACAAACACACTCTAGATAGCGCACAGGCGTTTGACCGCACACGTGCAATGTGATTGGCTGAGTGGAACCATGTCACCACCGACGACCGTACCATCCGATCGCCGATCGGTGTGGCGTGATACGTCCTGGCTGTTTCGTTAGATGCGCCCCCTAACAGGATCTAAATACTCTTCGGTAAAATTATGACTCCGTCGATCGCAACGCAAATCTTACTTGTTGAAATTTTAGGTTCTCTTCATTTTTCTTCGGATGAATGGGACCGGTTGTGTAACAGGTTCGGTGTTAATATCTACTAGAAGCGTCATTTCTGTCAGTATCCTGAGCTCCCCGATTGTACCACCGGAGGCCGATCTACTTCTTTTTCTACCGTAGTTCATCATTGTTATCGTATGGTTAATATTGCTATTAACTTGTTCATCTATCCTACCGACTGTTATCGATCTTTTTGTCTATTCATTCGTTAGATACTCTGCTCTTATTGGCTTGTCCCTACTCGAACTTCTGATGCGCACTCTCGTCGCATGCACCTCTGATGTAGACGCAGTAACACGTTAACAATTGTGCTTCCGATTTCTTCCGGGGGGTATCAAAGCCGCATTGAATTTCGTTGGCGGATCAGCTAATTTGCCTTTAGCCCTGCTTCGTGACATTCTAGCTGAACAATATGAACGTCGCTTTATTGTTTCCAGTATCAGATAGATAAGAGGGTGACCACTTGATCAGACAGTCGCCGAAGCGGTTGAGCAGTGCTTATCAAGCTCAGCTTATCCGTCATGTACTGGAGTCAAATGCAAACCAGGTGATCGGCTTACATAATTAACTGTGAATAGGCATAGTCTATCGCCCATATTCATATACAATGCACTGCATCTTTTGGTACACTTGATCGTCCTGACCCAAAGACCAATTCACATTCTTTGTACACGAAATTTCCTCAGTCGTCTCCTTCAGGCATCTCCAGTTGACCAACTTCTGATTACTGTTTACGCAAAGACATGATTGATGGTAATATTACCACAAACGGGTTTTGAACACTAGTCTACATTCTCATTAAACAAATATGTTAGCCACTGTGCCAGTGGCACTACATTAGGTACGATCAATTTTTCACGCGCGAATGTAGCTTAAAGGTTCGGTAGTAGGTGCCTAATAAGGGGTTAATAACGCAGTGGACAGCATAATTGCCTCATGAGCATGTTGACCGAAGCTCACATCTCGCTCTTGGCTAGCACACACACTACTGGCGAGCCCCAACAAGAACGAAACTGGAGTCTAGTACTTTCTTCTGAATAGGGCTGACTGTAAATACTTGCAAAAGCTTCCATCTGACGTGTTTTGTTCAGTTTTTAACAGTAAACTTCAGTGCTACTCACCAATAATATCGTTATTATTACGGAGCTAAGATTTTGTCTTCGTCAGGTGTTACCGACGGATTAGCAGTGTTAGGCTCAGAAAGTTGGTATGTGATCAAGTTTCACTCTACTCGCTCAATACTTAAGTATGCGGGGCATATGCTACGTGTAAAATCAGGTTGTTTTTATGCAGGCTGTAGGTACCTTAAGAGTCTCTACATAGGTGTACTTATAATGTAGGTCTTACTCCTCTTCCCTAGTTTACCCAAAACAAGATTGCTCCATAGTCTACTTCCAACAGTTACATGACAGTTAAGCATCTTTATGAACTACTGACGCATTCTTGTCAAACATGATAATAGTGAAATTTCGTCTCTGTTATCACGCCGACGTTTTTAACGGGGATAATGCATTAGAACCGAAGCTCTCTAGACTGACTCGGTCTACTTCTAGCTCACTTATTCTCGTCTAAAACTCCGAAATAACTCGCATTTGTGATTAATAAATTGTTTCGTAAGCCGAAAACAAATCCTGATCTCTCTTCCGTACGCCTATTGATTAATGATTGTTTTTGACCTAATTTACTTCTCTCTAGATTAATCGTTATAAAACCTATGCTCGGTTGCTTGAGTCCGAACTGTTCCGCATGCAACAATCATCTGCAGCTGTGGCTCATGCTGCAGCTCTTGCAGCTGCTGCGAACAACTACTCTCCGTATATGAATCCTTACGGTATGCCGGTACCCGCTGGTCCGATGGCTCCCGCACCACAGTACACCTGCCCTGTCGGAATCGGATCATCTTACCTCTCTCTACAATCACCCACACCACCACCACCGCCGCCGCGCTACTTTGCACCGCGCGATGTTGCGAGCCCTCATATTTCGAAGAACCTGATGCCATTAGCTGTGCTTGGTCCACCAGAAGTACTCAACGAAGAATCCGGTCCATCCATGTGCACTGCTGAATTGACCACCGATTCCCAATGCAGTGATCCCGCTCTAATCTCTTCAACCACTATGACCTCATCAACTGAGACGGCTGACGATGGTCTTGCCTCTCCAGTAATTTGTTCCGCACCAACCACGATTCCTTCCGCATTAGGCAACAGACACCGTGGTCTCACCTATCCTTATTATGGTCCGCAGCTCCCCCCGCCTACCCCATATTCTCCGTCGGTTTCCGGACGCTTCTATCCACACCCACGGCAGTGGAGAACTCCACCTCATGCAATCGGCTATCGCCAGCAGTCTCTCTTTGCTCCTGGTGGCCGAACAAACGGACTGTTGCTCAATGGCAATCGTTTGACTGAGGAAGACAATTCCACTGCTGACCTACCGCCCTCACTTTCGTCATCTAACTCTCCCGGTGATGCTTCCATTCCGGATTGCGCTGAGACTTCGTCCAATCGAACATCGCCTGCATCTGGTGTTGTGCCGGACAAATTCAAACTCCCTCAGTCGTCGCAGCCATTATGTCCCACAACAGATGGTATGTTCTACGAAATTGTATAGCTCACATCTTCATAACTCTTTGCTCATTTACTTTGTTTTCTTGTCCGCAGTACGATCTTCATTCGTGTATATTTTATTCTCTGTGTGCACTATCCAACGGTTACTTCGTTCAGCGTGAATATTTGGAGCGATGTCGTTTTGATTTTTGTTTTATACGTACGTGTATTTTCTTATGAACTGCCTTTATCCGCCAAATCGCTTACGTTGTCTCCTTCTCCACAATTGTTGTCGTTGTCGTCTATAAGTCAACCGGGCTCTTCTATTTCATTTTCTTTTGTTCCACACATTCTTTTTTAATTCGTACTGCCGGTTCGTTCCTTCAGGTAATCATCGACTGCTTTGCCACTTCTAACGTTTATTATTTATGTGACCATTACTCTCACTAACGTTACGCTCCCTTCCACCGTATTTCAAAGTCTTCTGTACTTTGGTTAATCTTTTGTTTGTCTCGTTCCCAATCTGCTCTTTTACATGAAGAGCCTCTGATTTAGGTAACATAACGCATACCGGTGTTCATATCACATCTCTAATTGTTTTCTTTGTGTTCTCATTCATTCTGAAAATCTACACATTGCACTGATATACTTCTCTCCGCACCAAATTACGCACGTTTGCCATTCTAGTCACTCCACTATTCTTTAATCGACTCAGCTTTATTTTCTCTTCTATTCAAATCTAATAACTAATCCATATGAGGTATGTTGGATATTTTGACTTACATGTCCGCGTTGTTCCGAGTGAATCGAATTTTGATCTGGCTCATCTGGACCGCTTGCCGCTGCTCACTTTGAAAATAAACGTTACTAATGATTCAATTTGGTATATGTTCTTATGTATGTTTGGATGTATGCCCTTTTCCCCCATGTTTTTTGTTATGCTGGCTTTTCGTGTACAGTAGTTCCTAACACAAGCACTTATCAGTCTTCTAGCATCGCCAGTCATCCTTCTCGGCTATTGGCGGTGGTCAACATTCACAACGAAACATTCAAACGTGCGAAAACAAATAAATACCCCCTCAGTGTACACACACGCACCCACAAACGTACGCACACTCGAACAGTCTTTCTCGAATCGTTGTCTTAGCTTTTTGGAATAAGCTGATCGTGGGACAAGCAGCGTTCGAATTTCAATACACTACTGCTTGGTCTTATGTGGTGTGAATTTTTTGATAGGGTTCTTTGGCTTTTCCTCTTTCTGGACACACGTGGCAACTTCATTTCTCTCTCGTTTTTCTACCCACTATGTACACTAACCTACTTCGTTTTGTGCTTGACTAACCCACGTGATTATGAATTACTTACACATGGGTAGGCTCGAACCTATTCACTAACATGTGAGACCGTTATCGTTTGTTCTGTGCCATTGCCTGTTAACTGACTATTCACTTTGGCCATGCATGTTGTTCATTTGTGTTCTTGACGTATTGCCCAACGGAAACCCGTGAGCTTAAAGGCTGACGCCTGGTAACGATGGTTTCTTCAGTAGTCTCTGTACCCAACGAAACATCTTTTTGGTGTTAACCATCTTGGTTTTAGGCCTGAAAGTTTCTTACTGCACTCTCTGATTGCTTTTGTCAACAGGGGACTGCTTTTTAGGTCAGATCAATAAAAACTGTGCTCTCTAATGACAACTATTCAGCCCGCACATAGCACTACAGCGATAAGGTGTTTATGTAAAAGTTAAATGTTAATTTGACTGAAAACTTTCACAAAAGTTGTTCGGCGGTGAATCGTTGTCTACTGATGAACATGCAAGGTGGATGAATTGTTGCACGAAGTAGTTATGTGCAAACAATGTTTTATAGTATTGATGTGGGGGGAGAGTAGTGATTGGTTGAAATAGATACAGAGACAAACGAGTTGCCAGGATTCTGTCGAATACAGTACAGTGCCTGGACGTTAATATTTGTCACTATTGTGCAGGACCCATCACTAGATTTGCAATTGTGTTTAAATGGTTTTACCAAGACTGTGCCTTCTTTTCAAGAAGTGCAAGCTAAACTACAGCACATTACAGCTCGTATGGCAGAACGTATGGAGTAATACGACTATAAATCATGTATCAGATAGATCAGGTCTAGATGATACCCTTGAGCGCAAAGCCTATAACGCTAGCCCTCTCATCTTACCAAAAGCAGTTGCAACACAAATCACCGGGCAGTGTGGAATATATTAACTTTCAGGAGACTTGCGGATAATCTCATAATTAGTAGAAAATGGACCGCCATCCACAGGACAATTACAGTGATGTTAGCCGCTAAGAATCGAAAATTGAACATTCTAACATTTGGTACTATCTGGGTTGGGGGACTGAGAGGGGTAGATTACTTGATCAACTCTAAAGATCTATTTCTGCAGAAGTAGGGATCTAGTCTTGATATGGGAAGCTCCAATTAACATAGTACCAGCATATTTGGAAAGAAACGCGTCAAAGAGAAAGGGTGAATCGTTCACGTAACGAGACAGCGTTGCTTCCTGCTGGACGCTCTAGTTAGTTTGCACAGCAGGAAAGGTTTATCTGGTCAAATTAATAAGTTGTGATTTATTGGTTAGGTATTAGCAAATTAGTGAGCTACGAGAGTGTTCAACACTAATATCTGCCCAGGTTTTTAATTTATTGTTGGAACTCATACCATTTTTTATTCAGAGATGCTGAGCTGTATGAACCAAGTGAGTAATGGCGCCAAATACGAAGCTTGACCGACGGTTCGCAACTTTGGACTAATATTTCGTTGCAGTATTTGAGATAATACTATCCAATATTACTCCCTCGAACGTTATCTGAACAATGGGTGTGCAAGTAATCGATCAGGATTTCGAAGTGTTCACTGAGTCTTTCAGTACTACTGAGATCTATCGAAAGGTCAGGAGTTTCACCGACAACGATATAGTGACCGGTAGAAAGATCACTAGGATTTTAGTACATTCTCCAGATTTTATTGGGGACTGCCCATTCGATTCTTTCAGCTCAGCAGGCGTTCAGTCAGGAGGTTGGGATTCCGCGTCGCACGTGCATTAAAACGGGAAAATTTTCCGTGGGGGAATAAAACGTTCGTCGGCTGTTACGCTCTAGTAATCTGAGTCAGTTGTGTCTAGCTTTGGGCGGTGTTTATTCAGGATGTCTAAATTCACCGCTTCTGCTTTATCAAGGATGACATTCTAACTATGTACGAAGGATGTGCGGCTAACTGACGTGGCTTGTGCCTTATTTACTTTCTCTGCATATATCCAGCTGATTTGCACGGGATGCGTGTAACGTTTTCTCTTGTTTGGTATGACTGAGGGATAACCACACCAACCTCTTTGTATATAAGGTCGTGAATTTGAGTCTCGAGCAACTCGATCACTCCTACTGCTTGATCAGTCTGACAGTACCACCCAGCCTACATGTAACTCGATTTTTTAGATGACAGCGAACGCCTCAATGTACAAAAACTAGAAATGTAACCTTAGGGCCTCGGAACTTATCTTTTTTTAAAATTCTTGTCGATCCTATTGAAATTGTTGATGTGTGGCGAAGGCGAATGCTTTGTTCGTCCATTTTCGTCATCTTTGGCGTCTGTACCTGTGCGCAATCCGTTTTGCTGTACGGTTTGTAAGCCTGACATTTTATCTGTAGAAATAGTGATGGAATTTGTCTAGGTCTGTAACTCGACAATCGGGTAACACCTATTTCCGAAAATCTCATGTATGTGGCTGATAAGATTAAACGGTAAATGTCGTGTGTCTGTTGGTTGTAGTATTGCGTGCATCTACTGCCCTAATCATTATCTTTTCAGAAAGAACCGGCTGAAAAGTTGTTCTGAACACGAAAGCTCTAGTCAGCTGTAACGTACAATCCCCATTACCCATCTCCCACCATCTGTCAGTAATTATCGACTGCAGCGCCCCATCTACGCAACGTACCTCTTTACAAGGAGGTCTTTTTTTTACGACAACGGCGCAGTCTTCACTGTTGCTTTGTAACAGTTGTATAATATCACTTTAAACCCAGCTAAGAACAGATATTCCAATCCCACGCGTTAATTAACCTCCTGTAAGAAAAACATCACGAAATTGGTTGACTTAACCAGCATGTTGATTGTTACCGCCTCCTATCTTTAGGTTTGTTTCCACATTTCGTTATTCTACACCATCCTCTCTCCTTGCCCTTTTGGTTATATCAGTTGATCTAACTCCCCAAGCCATGTCCGCTCTGGCGAGCATTGGTGTAGCGCGGAAACCTCCGTGAACTGATTGAAAGGCCAATTGCACATACGAATTTTCTGGCTTGTGCTGATCGAGATCCGGGGGGCATAGTTAGTGGAACTGTCGAGAAAGTCTCGGGAGAAACAGAAGCGCATATAAGCGTTTCCAAAAAACTGTAAGTGCTCGTCCCGCCAACGCAGTTAAATATGAACTACAAGATTTTGCGACCAGTCATAACCGTAACATGATATGGTTAGTTCTGTTCCACAAATGAGAGGAATGTGGAATATCCGTTGCCTGGTCTGAAGACACGGGAGGAATTCACAATTTGGCTTTTCTTTTTATACTAGCGCAGTGATTACATGAGACCTCTAGTACAATCGTGAACTTGGAATGCTTGACTGCAAACCTACCTATCCATTTACTTGACATTTTAACGACGATAATGTAATTTCTGAAGGGAGCTGTGCCCCCTGCACATAGAGAACACTAATCTCGTCCGCGTCAGGTGGAGCGCAGTAAGTCATTTCGCGTGAGCTATGCCGTGAACAAGTATGTATGCTGTTTCCTTTTCTCAGACAAGCTTTTGGTTGATTGAAAACCTATCTATAATAAGTTGAAGACCGCTATCACTTGCACACTGACCTCACAGTTAAGTTAAAAATCGGCATCCGATTTGAGATTCACCTTTTCACTGTAGCTCATCGATAGTGAATATTCTCACTGGAACTAGGGACGCAAGTCTTGGTCCATGTTCTTGTGGGGTGCGTGCATTGTCTAAGAAGCAATGGACTTATCATTAACTGTAAACCTTTTTCAACAAATTAGTGAATTATATGAATGGGACCTTCCGGTTGGGGTGTAATTTGCTGGAGTTGACAGGACATTTACTAGATATTATTTTCAGTGAATCGGATGACCTGAATGGTACTCACAAGCGAATGTAGGTCAAAATTTAGATCTACTGATCTTAACGCGCCCAATCCGAGGTTAGTGCTGTAGTGGTCAACAGCCTTTTCTTAATGGCTTATGAACTGCGGTCCAACTGACGGCAAGCCAATGGGGAGCACTAATGACGAACTGTGGCAAATGAGCAACCCGAGTCCAGGGTTTCTTTTCGAAACAGTTTGCACGGACGCTCTCTAGTTGTGAAAACTACAATCAGGTGTGAATTGTATTCAGCTTATAATAATAATAATATATCTTGACTAAGCATCCGTTAGCCAGGCTTGATAAACTGAAGTGATTCACGGGTCCATCCTTTTGGTCCCAAAGGACGGTCTATTGTTAATGTTGAGCAACTATAGCCCTCTTGATTGTATGGATGGGCTTATGATTGTTCGATGTCTCTCCGTGTGACGTCTGTGTTGGAAAAGTTTACAAGTCTGTGAATATGACAATGCGCATTGTCGGGCGTTTGAATCAATCTGGTTGTTCACTCAATCGTTCTGTCTCGGTGTTTTTATTTGCTGCGGGTGGCACTGAATTCACGTCTTGACTGGACCGTTCACACATGGCGGATGTTTTGTACACTCGGGCGGTAAATTGATCGAGATGAGGCAAGTAGATGGCCTAGCCTATAAAAGACGAGATTCGCGATGGAATACCCTTAAGTAACGTTAGTTGATTGGTCCATTTTACAACTTCCTAATGAACGATCTCTGGTGTCAAGGCTCGTCTTTCTGGGCAGATAATGCTCCAGCTCACATGAGGTAAGCACAAATCTTGAACTCGAGTGAGGTCTGTAGGTCGTCCTTCTTTTAATGAACCCAATATCATTCAGTTAATACGTTCAAATTAGAGTCGATTGTTTGTATCTCAATGAAATTATTGTTCGAGTCCTTTGAGAATAACGGCGTTTCACTCGCCGTCCGTTTGAATTACGATTATGTCATAAATGACACGACAGTGACCATTTTAAATAACGTTTTAACACTTTTTAATTGAATTGCCCGCTTTGGAGCGATGGATGGAAGTCTACTTGCATATATTTTGCGTCATCGATGTAGTCTGGCCAGGTCGGAAGTCGAGATGCTCATCCCTGACTATCACTTCTGAGTGCCGTCGCAGTGCCCGTTTCGGCGACCTTTTTACGATTTAGTATCTGCGCATTTCTCAGCTGTATTACGGTGGTCGCCTAATTTCTTATGAATGTCAATTCTCTTTTGCTATATAGTTAAACGCCGCCATAACGAATGCATTTGTGACTGGGAGATCATTGTAATGAACAGTCGATCCGATTCTGAAAGATTACCTTAATAAAGAATAGGCAATTTTTGTTCATTATTATGGCAAATTGTAATCATTATTATTATTGTAGCAAATGAATTTACCATCCATACATTCATCCGACTTTGTCGTAACGAAATGTACCGCTTGAGCTACAGCTCAACATCAACCGTCTGCTTCTTCCCTCTGACTTGATGTGACCGAATGAAGGTGAACGATATTCACAAAGGGCGAAACTGAACCAAACGAAAATGGTGTGGTGCCGTTTGGATTATTGTTTAGGACAGTTGCCACGTGAACACTGTTCAACTAAAATCGGTGAAGCAAGCGGTGTTGTAATGCCACTATGTCGCGGTGATCTGATTTGCTGAGAATCGGAAATACCGCTGAATGGGATATTTGTTTTGTGATCTTACAGAATAAAAATAATTGAGTCACAATACTTCGGCTACTCACGAAAGTGATTGATAGCATTATACTTATGGATGTTTGTGCATCTGGACAAAGTTAACATGGTTCAAGTGAGTTTTGTGAAAGTAAAATCAGGAAATGGTGCAAAATATCGTCCATTTTCATTTAATACTTTAAGTTATCTAATTAGAGAAGTAACGTAGTAAAAATAGTAAAGTATCTGTTTTCGCCACTAGAGCCGCTCTCATGAACGATGTGAAGAAATTTGACGGAGCGTAAAACTGTGCCTCAGTGAAACATCGTGATGCGTATCTTGTCTAAAATTATCTCACAAATGATAGCCTTGCAGATTTAACGGAAAAAATATGGATTGATTGAGAAAAAGACGAAGGCAAATTCACTTGAGACACAGTATCAAACCACCTTTAATTACTATTTAGAATGAATAGCTAAATTACACACATCAGAACAACCAAACATTAAAGTTACTTTGTTTCAGGTATTTAAATCTATGCATGTTATGCTGAGTTTCATTATAAAACACGTGGTTTGTAAACAGACACGTCAGTCTGTGTGTCGGGGAACACTGGCACTGGATGACAAAAGTCACGAAATAAATCAGCGTTCAATTTTCCTAGTTGCTCGTTATGTCAAAATGAACTCTATAACGGATTACCTTGTGGCCCACCATTTATTATTACAGTCGTGTTGTACTTCGCCTCATACTTGCATTGCTAACTAGAAGATCTCTTATCTGTTTGTTGATGACGCGGTGGTTACTCAGGGACGCATATTACTTCGAAACGAGAATGTATGTATTGTTTTATCCGAAGATTGTCGCGGTCGTATTAAATTCAAATCAAACTAGGCTACTATAGAACTGTCAGTAGTCTGATGTGTCCGTGATTATTTTGCTCATTAGTTTCCGGCCTTCAAACCGTGAGTGCTCAGTCAGGCGTAAAACAGGCTATACTAACTTCCCGTACAATGATGAGATCTTGAGTGTGGCGCCCACAAGAAAGCTTGAAACGACCCTAAGGACTGTTTCTTATGCTGCTGGACAAAGACCATCGGTCATCTTTAGGCGGATCGTACATCTCCAGCTATAGGTTTCATTGTCCGAGTGTACCACCTCATTTTGTAACCACCCATTTCCCTGCTCAGGTGGAGCAGGTTATGTCGATCGCACATCAAAAGACTTGCCAGAAAAGCTACGTGAAAACTGTATCGCTTGGTTGACGATTGACAGCAACGGAAGGTCTACAGTTCAGTATTAGTTCACCCGGTCGACTGGTGTTCTGGAGTCACTGTGAACGTAAGATTTAGGCCAATCTATCGCGTCACATTAGAAGTATGAGCTGTCATATCCTGGCCTCTACGGAGGCTATAGAAATGTTTTTGCAAAGCTCTACTTTGTACGTGCGGCAGTCTTTTGTGCGAGTATTTAAGTTGCCATAGCTCGTCGACGTTGGAACAAGTGACGCGGCACCATAGTAGCCATGTCAGTTATCCGAGAATTACACCAACTTTACGTTATATTGTGTCCATGCAATCTTGGCCCGACAATTTTTTTAAAAATATCTGTTGTTTTATGTTTGATTTGAAACGCCAAAAATGAGGTTGTTTGCCACGCTATGGTTTCTTATACAACAGCTCAAATCACCAACATGTCAGTTAGGCGGTTATTTGTTCACTCAAGGAAGACTAGTGGTTTGGTTAGTGGGTGGGAAATTCACTCTCCACCGATGACCTGTAAGCTATTCTTCATACTGGGACGTACCATAATTTCGACGTCC
The DNA here is from genome assembly GCA_014338405.1 of Paragonimus skrjabini miyazakii. NCBI lineage: Eukaryota > Metazoa > Platyhelminthes > Trematoda > Plagiorchiida > Troglotrematidae > Paragonimus > Paragonimus skrjabini miyazakii. The sequence continues at coordinate 141,926 of JTDE01000741.1, forward strand.
AGCTAGCTGCATATCTTGAAGCATTGAAGTCAAAACGATTTGTTTCTGTGCTCCACTGTGAAATGTGGTAAACATTTGTTTGCATATGATGCACTTGATGTGGGATTCAAGTTTGTGTGGTTGTTGACAGTGACACCTCAGTTTGTTTTACGATGAATGAAAATAGATAATCCTAATATCAAAATGGCGCTTTGCTGTATTCTTACAGGTACATATTGCAAAATATCTTTTAAACTTACTAACCGCAGTTGATTTTACTTAATATAAAAATCAACCACATTCACATTGTAAGCCTAAAGCGTCACGATTCGTGGAATCACGGTGCGATATAAGTTTATAAATCGTGAAAGTCAGTGGTTTGACTGACCTTGACTTGATTAACTCTATGCTTTGATTTTGTCTGTGCATAAACCACGACATGCTTGTTCTGAGGTCGTTGGGTCTCGTGAAGCTACAACCTAACAACCAGTCTTACGAAGATTGTTTCCGGTGGGGTCTACTTATCTCATGTGTAACTTGTTCACACTCTTTCAGCGTGAATGTACACAATTCACATCAGGTTACACAAAAGACTTTCGATTCCTAACACGATGGGTTGTCGGTCGTATCGCCATTCGGTCCACTTCTTTCCGATAAGTTCAAATAGGAATGAAAACGACCGTGGAGTATAAATTTGTGGGTGAACATTTTGAAGTAGTATAAATCCCAGGAAGTTTTGAATCCTTAAGACCCGGGTTGCATACCGATTTTATTCAGGCTTACTCATTTCAACCCCAGATAGGTGTATTGGACTGAGAAATCAAGACCCAAGTGTGAAATAGGGAGGCTTGCTTTGAAACACGCTCAGAAAATGACAACATCATTAGCAAATCATTTTTGGCATTGTATTGTTCCCTTGTTTAACACGTAGGCATGACTGTCAAAGAGGTGGTTCTGCGGTCTATTCACGTCGCAAATAGTGAAAGGATAACAAGTAGAGGAGAGTAAAAGCAATTTACAATTCGCTCATGTATTTGCTCGCATATATGCTGTAGAGTACCAGAGAAATGCTGATAACCAGAACAACGGAAACGGCAGTAATCATAAGGTTGAGTATACAGCTTCCAAAATAACTCCGACTCATAGTCTGATGCGTGACTTGGTTGGATCGGTTAGGTTTTAGTTACAGAATTTTATCCAAATCAGTATTTTTTTCATTCCACGGTTGTCTGTATTAATTCCGTTGTCTTGTGCAAAGGTTCTCTTTAAGTTGCTGAAAAACAAACCACAGTAAGCCGGAACGGTGAAGTCAGTTGTTAATGTAAGTACTGCATGTCAAGAGTCAGGTTGCGCGACAAACGTTTGCTGACAACCAGTCTCTATTTGAAAACCCCTAAGACCGTCGTAGTGATGCGGTTTATTTACGGAGCCCGCTTGAGACTGCGTGTGTTATCTTGCCTGTTCAGCATACAATCTTAATACACTTCTGTCGTTGGAAACTTGATAGGAATTCCATGCCACTTTCTTCAGCCGTGCAACTTCTTGCATGCAACAAACGTTTGTTCTTGTATTCATTATTTCAATTTTCCGAGTCTCTGCACTTCTACTTTGTTCCTAACTATTCATCAACGACCTTCATGAATGTCCATTTGTGTGCACATATGTTCAATGTCCTTTCAGTGGTTACTAATTCGATGGTGGTTGAGCTAATGTCAATCAATTTTGCGCATTTCTTCTATTTTCCTGATTACTGCCGTCGGTCCCAAATCAGTGTGAACTTATTGGTTCTAATAATTTTTGTACCTTCTGCTAACAATATGGTTACACACTCACGTGGTCATCAAACACATCTTTCGGTTAGGTATAAAGCATGAAGTGCCCAAAGACCCTATATTACATGAACCAGTACTGAGTAAATTAAAGAACCACGTCATTTGGATGGGTTCCGCGTGGTGTTCAGTTGCACGTAGGCAGCATGACCTTATAAATTTAAACTTTTAGTGTTGTATCCTCTAAATGATTTGACGATCCTATCTCCAAAAGTACCATTTTACGACGGAAAATTACATTGCAGTCACGAAATAATCGTTCCAAATCCACAAGAGTGGAACCAAAGAGGATACATATGTAAGTACTGACTGATTACTCTCATGCGGTAAATGATCATAGAAAACCTGGTTGCTTTGCTCACCACGAGTCCTCAGTGTTAAGTAGCTCAAATATACTGTACCGTATGAAAATATCCTGTCTACCTAACCTTCTTTGCTTATTTGGCGCATAGGGTGAAGGAAAACAGTTGAGGCATATCAGTTGAACTTTAAAACTTTTGGTTCAGTAACTTACTTACTGCAGAGGATGATGCTGAAAGCAAAAGCGCTTTCTCAGGATATCTTAACGTGGATTAGAGTAGTACTGATAGACGGGAGATCTGTCTACGTGCAAGGTTATGGGTCAAGCAGCAGTTTGAGTACAAGCGAGATTCCCGAAGAATCGGTCCTTGGATCACAAGTATTTTTAATCTACATCACCAACTCAACGAACAAACTTGACTAACCTTTCTATAAATGGCTGGGGAAAACAATGGGTAGCATGACTCACCATGTTCGGTCTGTACACGTCTGAAGTGTGCGTAACGTGCTTTACCCTCATTGAGACTTGATTCATTTTTAAATGTATACCCTGGCCTTGTATATACTCATTTAAAATGAAACATTAATTTCTTGTTGCTCCTCGTTGCCATTAACACCTCATGGCCTTTGATGAATACCTTTCTGACATCCGGATAACCTTCTCCAGTCGAGCCTAAATATGAGCCAAAGTACGACCATTCCATCGTGTTTGACAAGTTGGCCAACAAGAACCACACACTTTACGGTTGCTTGGAATATGCAAGACGAAATGGTTAACCTCGAGCTCGTCTCGTAACATTGGACGTAAGATTACGCGTGTAAAGTTTCTAGGACATTGGAATCGTCACAGTGCAAAGTGGATATAGTCCGGTCCATGTACAAGATGCTCTCTGGTCAATTAGAAAAATCAAGTTGGTCGTTGTAAATCATCTCGTCAATGGTTTGAACTAGAAGAATAGTAACAACATGGACTACCGAACATTTTGGTGACGAGTTGTATATTCATTTCAAGATAACTAAGCGCCACGCAGCCAAAGTAGCTTTCAGCGGGTATTCAAACACTCTTTCAATTTTGACTGCTTGCCCTGCTCTAGGTCTCCAACCGACCTGTGTTAATTAGAACATTTTAAAACTCATCGATTATTTCTGAGGATTGCAGAATTTCAGATGCTTTCCCATTTAGGTTGACGCGTTTTGGGCGTGATGACGGATGAAGTGTCAACCTATTGCAGATCATATCAACAATAAACATATCATGTCATTTGTTTGCAACGTAATTATTAAACAAGTAAGACTGTTAGGCGTAGCAGAAACATCCAATTTCCTTTATACTGTTCATAAAGATGGTAAGAAAATTTGTAAACATGTCATTCATTCTTACCAGCCGATCACATAAAACATTCTGTTACATAGATTTGGCGCATGATGCCGAACCTTGGAAAGAACGTACTTTATGTGCGCACATACCAGGTTGGGATAAACAACTCCAACTCCACGACAACGCGATTAGATGCTTCAACGCTTTTTGCCAGCATGACGTTTGATTAGCAACGCTGCGAAAAATAAAAGCATACCGAGGTCTCGATTTCTCAATAGAGCCGGCAGAGTCAACCACATGATCTGTTGCGTTTAGGCTTTTGTAGGTCGAAGTCGCCCGATTTGTGCTGAAGCCTCAATATCCGAAGGAAGTTCTGTTCTTTAACTCCTGCTATGGTTACTTACAACAAGTTATGTGATTGATTCCATCACTTCGTTTGTGGTCTCATTACGGAAACCAAACTACGAGATGCTGACGTTTACCGCAGCGTTGCTAATCAAGCGTCACACGCTGGCTTCCTGCTAGCAGAAAGTGCCGGGACAGCCAATCTCTTTGTCGTGAGACTGAACCTCTTTACCCCAACCCGATGTGTACCCATGTGACGCTGGTGTGTTTTACTGTGTGGCGTCATGCCCTAAACCTATACAATCGAATGTTTTGCGTAATCAACTGGTGACAATAAACAGAACGCTTGTTTTATAGACGATTTGGAGACACATTTACAGCAGCTCTCCAGTGCTGTTTTACTGTCGGCCGCGGTGCATCCGGGATCCCGGGTATCTCCTTCCAAAAACCAATTTCTCTAGCTCATATTGTGGCTGACGTTAAACCACAGAATTACAGACGGCTATGCACTAGGAGTGACACACTAGGACTAGCAGTACCTTTAGAAAATCCGGCAGTCACGGTTACCCATGATACGCTGTACACATCTGCCTATTCGTCACTCGCACAAACTAACCCGATGGTATGTAACTAAGAGGGTTTGTTAGCCAGCCCCACCGAGAGAGTGAAGGTTCAACCCAGTAGACCGAAGCCAAACAGTAGAACACAAAAGGACAATTCTTTACCAACAGTAGACTCAGGTTCGTCTCTCCACCTTCACCCGCACACGCAATTGTCACCGACTGTTTTCATGATCAGGCAGAGGTAAGAAACAAACATTTCATGTGAGAGAACTCTCCCCAACTTCCACAATATAATATCTTGCTATATACTGTAAACATTATTTATTTTCATAAGGATAACTAGAAAAACATTAATTGGCAGATAGATTACGAAGATCTACAGCAACCGCAAATTAGTAATTTCACGATATTTAAATTTAGCAAGGCCAGTCAGGATGTGTGATCATGTTAAGTTCACATTACTCTTAATAATCCCCGGACTGTTGGGGACAAACATTCAGTAATATCAAGCCCTCAGGTGCCTCAAGGAAACCAAGTCACAGCCAATCCCGATTATCTGTGAGCTATTAGGAAAACGCAATTGCTAGCCAGTCACAGCCTTGACTCCCGCTGGCTTGATCGCGCCTGTGATATTATTCTGTACTGTATTCTCAAGTTGAAGACCATCCGCAAACTCACAAAGTACGCACACAGCATTGGTAAATGGAAATACGTGTTTTACTCAGCGTTGAAGAGGGTCCAACTTGGTCCAACTGACGACTACCGAGATCTACAAATCTTACTAGTATCCAAGTTCGTAGATTTGTAGAGATCACGTTTTCGAGCGAAGAGATGCTCCCCAAAATTCTCCTGAGGCAGCTGACAGAACTACAAGCCGAATATACTGTCCTTTCATCAGCTGTCTTTCAGCAGGCCTCTGGCTCTTTAACATCTTTGGATCTTGGCCTCACAGGTATCGGGCTAGTCCTGATAACTGTCGGCTTCCAACCGCAACCCTCTACACATGTGAAAATTGACATTTAAGTACACATTCCTGGTTGGTAGTTTGTGCACACAAATGCACCCTACTCGCAAAAAGAGCTAATGGAGTTCAGGAAAACTGTTGGACCAAAGAGGCAAAAGATTATAACCATAATTCAGACCTAGTTAACCCCAGAAATCTTTGATCAAATAACAAAATCTCAGACTGTTACGTCTTGCTCACCGATAGAGTTAGCTGAAAAAGATATTCGACGACCCACTTAACACGTTATCTCAACTTATCATTATTGGAAGATCTTCGCATGCCTGCATTATCGGAGTTTTTCTGGATAAACCTCACCGGCTTTCGCTCAGCCAGCTCAACTGGCGACGCAGGTATAACCCCCTTCAGTCTCAACCAAATATCACGTGATCTTGTGCACTGTCAATCGGGCCTCCGCGTCCAGAAGCTGTAGGTTGTTGATAGTAATAGTCCAGACAAAGAATTAATCAATAAATTAGCGTACGGCACATAATTTGCGAGGCCCTACAACTTTTTGCTGAAGTTAATCCTAATTAAACATGTGTCAAAATGTACACTTCAAAGTGCTCACTTTAATTAAGTGTAACAAGTCTGACGAAAGTATTCTAGTCTGCGACCGAAAATATACTATTCCTGATGAACATACTACTTATAGCATTGATAGATTACGTTAAGAGACCAGTGAGATTCTACTCTTGTTTTCATTTATAAGACCGTAGTTGGGTCTCATCTCAAACGACATACCAGAAGCCTGGTACAAAGACATTCTACAGGACTGCTTTTCAACTTGGTATCAAGGACAGACATCGAGTTTTTGAAGACGTATGGTTGCGATAGGAACAAATCGTAGCGACCACCACTTCAATCCCGTATCCATTGCTAACTGATTGAGGCAGTTCCACAGATACATTGGATCTGTAATGAAGTATCGATCAGTCATATAAGTACTAGCAACTAAGAAACTGCCGAACTAGTCTGTGTTCTATAAGTTACCGTTATTGTTTACGCAGACGGCGCATGAAACTTCGTGTACTCGAGTTCCACCACCACAGTCAACGTCCTCTTAAACTTATCAAATTTTAACGTCCGAACGAAGTTTAATCAACTGAAAACTAAGACGTCACCAGGCTCGGATAACCTGACGCTCATTCTATTCAAGGAATGTGCTGCGACAGTGGTCACTCATTTTTCTGCTCCGTTCCTGCGCTCCTACGTCTAAAAAGTCGCGCTTACTCTGTGAAGACCGGCGACCTCTTGCTTATCTATAGAGACTGTGATAATCTGATACAAACAACCACCAAAACAGTAATGTTTGTAACAGAAGGCATAGTGGATGTTAACGTCAGAGCGTGAATTCAATCTACCGAACTGAACATATAATTAGCACGGATTCCAACAAGATTATTTTCGCACAACTGGGCTGCCACGGGCCGTTGACTCCTGAAGCATGGCTACGTAAGTAAGCACCACTAGTGGATTTAACCCTCCTAGGCATCGCCAAAGCTTTTGGCGGAGAAAACCAGTGTTACTCTTAAAAGCTATTATTTGTGGGACTCGAAAGCCATCTGTGTATTATAATCATAGTCATAGACAATAATACATCAGCTGTTCACACTTATGCTTAACTGCCACACAATCGCAAGGAAGAGAAAACAAATCCTGTATGGAAAGAGAGAAAGAAAAAAGAAGGGGACGGGGAGGTACCTAACTACTAAAAAAATATCTACGTCTATATTCAAACATTCACCATCAAGGTGCCTATATCTTGCAAACAAACAACTGAGCTGTAAGTGAAAGTAAAACGTCATTAGCAAGACAGTTTCCTCACAGATTTCACTGGCCCAGGTCACCAAGTGCACTCACTTCACGGACAACTCGGCCAAACAACGACAAGATTCACGCCACTGAGCTCGGTTAGCCACCATCTCACCTAAAGTTTCGAGCCACCGACTCTCTGAGTCGCAAGGGCTCCAACCCGGAAGACGAACGCGATCTACAGTTACCAACCCCTTCGTGAACGATTTTATTTGTCTACACTAGGTCATCACCTGTCCACCTCGCACCTTGCCCTAGTCAGCTGCAGCGTCGGCAAACAATGCTCGGTGTGGCAGACGATTAGCTAGTATCCTTAGTACATGACTTAACCATCTAGGTCTATGCAAATGTAGTGACTGAACAAAAGAACTCGTTTGACAATTACTACCAAATGCCCGCTTTCTAATCTCCTTGTTGCTTACTTGCTAGTGCCACCCGATACGAGTGATTGAACGCAGACATCGGTGATCAGATACCTGAAGACGGTTCACGTCTTCCACCCTGAGGGGCCATGTTTCGCTGCCGTAAAGTATTACATCCCTCACTGTTGTCTGATATACACGACACTTAAGTTTCAAAGAAATACTTATCTGTCTCCATAGGTGCCTCAGATCAGCGAATACCGCCATAGCCTTAGAAATACGCGCCTCTATTTAATTCACTGCACTACCACCGCCACTACTGCAGCTTCTCAGGTACACAAACCGGTCAACCACCCCTATGATTCCAGTACCTAACATTAAACATACGTAATCAGAGCAATCTTGCGGAAGCACTTTGCATTTTGAGACTTCAAAGCGCACCCCGAAACATTTGTGTGGGTAGATTCATCATGGTATACCAGACAGAAAGTATAATGTGATGGTCAGTGGTGGGTTGTATGTATGAGGCTCCCTCGGGTGTCCTACAGGGTTTCATAATGAGCTCTTCGTAGTTCCTGCTGTTTGTGAACGACCCATCTACAATAATCCAATCGCCTATATCTATGTATGCAAACGACACTCGAACTTGATGCACATTACGTTCTCTTGATCACTGTAGTCTCGTGCGCGTAAAATCTGATGCTGTACACCGGTGAAGAGTGAATAATCACGGTTCAACGATGGCAAGTTCAAAACCAGGCGATGACGACGCGAGAGTGACAAAACCTACCGGATTGATTAACAGCTTCTCATTGGTATTCCTTAGGAAGAAGACTTCTAACAACTCTTCATCCGAACGCAAACAATTTGGTGTTGTCAAAGGAAGCTAACTACGGGTTTGTGTCACTCAGTAGAATGTTACGGAAATTTTCGGCCGAATATTTCTTGCATACCTTCAGTATTTCAATCCAACCGACTTCGGGGATTGGTATAAATACATAAAAGCCCCGCCTGACAAAAGGCATTGCCATCTTCAAGTCTGTGAAACGACGTACAATAAAGTTGGCGGTATGTTTTTGATAACAATCATAAGCAGATTAACTGAAGCTTTTCAGTTTCTTTCCATGCGCTTATAGATGTAGAAGGGGAACACTTGCATTAATAAAGTGCAGAAGTATACGACTGTATGAGCCTTTTCACCAACACCTCACCATAAGAATTAACAAAGTGTTATATTTCAAGTCGAACATCACCCACAATTGATCGCAGCTGTCGCATTTTCATAGACTTTCCAATAGGCCCCTTTCGAAAAGAAGCATCATACTCGAATTTCGCTGTAATTAGAACTCGTCAGTAGTGTTACATGTCCTCCTTCCTCCATGGCGGTATCTTTTGCGCACTTACGAGCAGCTTGAATATCACATCACTGGGTGCCAGTTCTACTAGCACTGGTGATGCATTACGGCTACTGATGACCATTCTAGATGATCGACCTACAGAAGAAGGACGGCTAATCACTGCTTTAAGACTGTAAGAAGGAATATGCGAAATTTTCCCCAGTTCAGAGGGGGATAGCTGTTGTGAGCTCATCTCCCATGTAGCCACCCAACATTCTGCTTACAACAACACCCTGGCGGAGCTATCGGTAACTCTTGATATATATGCTCAGATGATCTAGCTGCTGGTTACTGGAGAGGCCTCTCACCTCAACAACCGTACACGCTTTGCGTGCATAGGAACATAGATCAATAACCATAACATAGTACTGAACAAACAGCAGATGAGAAAGTTAAACAAAGGTTCTACCTTGATACCTTAGCAGAGGATCGACTGATTTCTTCAATTGTCTCCTTAGCTTTGACATGGATATGTTTTGATTCAACCTGTATTTTGAGGGTGTCAGCTATCATCAACCAGCAGTCAGCTGTCATCAACTCATATATCACAACCACCAATAGTCGACTTAACCAAGTCCCCCTCAATTTGACGAAAACTATCAAAATAGTGAGATATGCATTCAACTTAGTCAAAATACAAGACGACCCACTTTACGGACAACACTATGTTGGTATCTGACCTTGTCCAACCTGGAGTATCAGTTTGCTGAGATTTGTGGGATCTACCACTCTCATGAAGTTTGCGAGAAGTCTGGGCGATTAGCTCTTACTACAGTGAGCACTATAGATGATGGCTCAGATTTAAATCAAATGGTGTGTATTACAGTTTATCAAAATTGCGTTGCATTTATCCAAGGACCATGTTCATTAATACATACCGTTCCTGGACAAACATCTAAAAAACCTGTTATAGGCTGTTAAAACTTTGTTCACAACTCACCTCATTTCCCTAAAGTATACCGTAAGAGATTTTTCGACAAAACAAAATGCGTGAACAATCGTTTAAAGAGCATTTCGTAAATTTGGTGAAAATGCCAACAAAACCGCGGTATAATTTAATATTTCTCAATACACTACATGACTTAAACATAAATGACTCAGTAGGTTGTTCCTCCCGATACCCATCAATTTAAGCCCATTGACTTTTGTTGTTCTTAAGGACTATGCAAACTACTAAGCCAAGACACTGGCCATGTGACTGCACGGCATGAACATGCAGCCGACATCAAGGCTTAGGACTTAATTACACGGTTCATAATGGAGTTTGCGTGAACTTTAATACACTTACTGAGGGACCGTAAGCATCGCCTATAACAGTAAGAAGGAATTCATATTTTATTTTTCGGGACATTTAGAACTACTCCAAAATACATCTTACAAACATCAAATGTAAACTTGGGTGTCAAAAACAAACTACATAATATACGAAAAATGTACCACGACATTTCAGCGAAGCCAACAGTGGACATACAGATTAGTGATAAAGGCCAGAGATACTCGGATTGAGTCTGTGTGTCTTATGTATTGTTACTCAAGCACCTATTGACTTTACAAGCAATCATTCAAAATGGGATGTAGCATCGCTCTCAGGGATCACAATATGCTATAATTACAAGTATCAAGAACATAATAAAATTACGAATCTGCCCATGTTTAAGTAAATGTATATCTGTAAACGCTGCGGAAAAAATTCCAGCTGTGCAACTGACAGTCTCGAAAGGAATGATGTTTTAGTGGTTGAAAACTTTATGACGAAAGTAGTGCTGCTTGCGGAAGGTTCGAAAATGGAGCACGTAACATTATTTTATGTCTTCGTTGGCTTTTTCCATCTCCTACTATGATGAACCGTTCTACTAAGCCTACGTTACGGAAGATGTGTGTGTACCAAATAATCGCGGCGTTTTCAAAATTCTAGTTAATACAGATCAAGAATTTCAAATGCAGACTTGTACGTGATATATCAAAAGCCCGTAACCAGTTTGGTAGCCACACGCTCAACAGCGACTTTATCTTACTTCAAGCCGGTTTGTTTTCATACTCAAGTGGAGGTCTTATATAAACCCCATGAATTGCTCAACACGGTTCTCCCATCTATGTGCGATAAAGTGCGCTCAGTTAATCTAAGAATAGCATTTTGACTGCCTCGTAATGTTGCATGAGCCATTAACTAGACGACATCCAAGGGTGGACTATATCCGAGTATAATGGGATGCAATGCATTGTGTAGGCAATATAACTGAATTATAAAGTCATTATAATTTATGCACACCAATTTTATGCCGGTAAATATAATTGAATTTCTGCACCCTATGTATCTCACTGTACCCATGCAGGCTGACCATGTGGTAACAATCAACATCCGATGTAGCGGTCGTATAGTATTTTTTATTTCGTAACTTCCATTGTCACTCACACCGTTCAGTTCTCGCAAGTAACCACGTACACTTAGTGATAAGAGCGTGTGAATCAAAAGGTACGCGTTCTCCCAAGGGTCGTGATCCGTTCGTCTTTTCTCCCCGCTTTGCCACCGTGCGCTGATTTCAAGGAAGTTGACGACTAACAGAATTTGTCATTCATTTTAACGTACTGTCAGATTTATCTATCTTCATCATTACCTTCTCCTTGTACTCAAAATCCTTTTGAAGCAGAAAGATGTATTGCGAACATCTTCATTTTTTGTGATGCATTTCTAAACGCGCACATCCTCACAAACTATTGCGGATCAGTTCTTTTTATTTTCATCACTTTTTTGCCGTATATGGCGTTTAGGTTCACAATATCAACTCCATGATAACTGGTTCAGGTTTAAACCATACAATTGGTCTTTAGTGTATTTACTCGGGGCTGCAAGTGAATTACTGCTTTGCTCGTTAACCTCCTCCCAACTGGTCCTAAGATACTCCATATTAATGCAAAATGTTGACGAGATAAATGGAAATGCAATTCATATGTTATGAAAAAATATGTCAACGCACCATATCAGGACACACTGGATTGTTGTGCACGTATACATTACAGTTTGAGCAATATAAGTAACATATAATATTATTGTACTCCATAGTCGTGTAAGTAACATTCTGCGTTCTATGTATTTAACTACATTCATATATCTTGACCATTTTTATATAGCCGTTATCGACATATATAGTATGTGCCAGTTCAGGTCACTGGGTTTGACAGCTCTTGCCAAACATTGTCCAGCTTCTTGCATACGTCGCTCATTCAAAATTCGCGTGTAACGACTGTTTAAAAACCTGATGTTCTCACTTCGATCAGAAATAGAGCGGAAATTATCTAACCGCGCCACAGCATGTAGAGATTGGCAACTGATATGGCACTCTCAAATAATCTCAAAGCAATGTCATCACCGTATCGAGTTCCTGGGTTAAACAGCCTTCTGACCCCTTAGCGTGCCAGGGAATGACTACCACAAAATTACCTAGAATTGGAAGGGTATAACAGGACAGAAATCAACAGAAAATATAGGAGTAACAAAGTGAACTGAACAGAAAAATGAAAGTTTGGATAAAAGAAGAGAAATAGTAACTTCCACTACTGGAGAAAAAAACTCACTATCATAACACGTCGTTATGCAAGATTTCGACACAACACCTGCATTAGTAATACCAATAAAAATGATAACCCCGTATATGTCGCCAGAATTGTCGTCGCTCCCGAATAGGACTGCTTGAAAGTTCAGTTATTTAGTGCAATATCCGGGAATGCCTCCTGTCAACAGCGGCCCAGTTTCAGTCTAAATTCAAACATTGTGTACTACTTCCGCAAGCTCTATCTTCCAATCGTTCACAACTCTATCAGCCTATAGTTCCTCTCTCAACGGATTTTGAACCCTATCTTTTCATAACTCAAGACTATGACTCCCTAACTATGTACTCGCTCTCTGTGTCAGTAGTTCTACTCCACCAAGATCCAAAAATAACATTGCCGTAAGGAACACTGCAATAAGATCACCAAATTTTCTATGTCTCTTTAATGTTGAAATTCCAACACGTTTGATCATTTAACCAAAGTTCTTTTCCTCAATCTCTGGTGGAACTAATGTGCGTTTGTTCTAGTGCTTCCTTGTTCATTATCAGGAGGGGGCCTTCACGCTTGTACTGCATATTTCAGGATCCACCTAACATACATTTTATGCGGCGACACTAATACCTTCCGCTTCATGATTGCAATCCACCTTCCCAGCTAAATCAACGCCGTTTACCCTCCACCCCACGCGCCTCCTGTCATAATCATCACCGTAATCATCACCATTATAGACAGCAATACATCAGTGGTTCACACTGATACTTAACTGCCACACAACCATGAAGAAGAAACAAACCCTGTTTAGGAAGAGGGAAGAAAAAAGGGAGAGGGTAGGGGACCTAACCGCTAAAAATAGCTACGTCTACATTCAAACATACAACATCAAGGCACCTACACCTTGCAAACAAACAACCAAGCTGTAAGTGAAAGTAAGCCGTAATCAGCAAGACAGCTTCCTCACGGATTTCTCTGCTCGGCGTCATTAAGTGCACTCACTTCACGGACAACTCGGTCAAACAACGACAACATTCACGCCACTGAGCTCGGTTAGCCGCCATCTTACCTCAAGTTTCAAGCCACCGACTCTGTGAGTCACGAGAACCACAGACCGGGAGCAGAACGTGATCTACAGTTACCAACCCCTTCGTGAACGATTTCATTTGTCTACGCAATCAACGATCGTGTGACTTACCTAAGAATCCCGATTACTACAGTTCTATTATCGTTTCCGTTCTGTACGCATGATTCTGCGTATGCCCTCACGTACTTGATAACTGATACGGAATCAGTGTCACTTCCTTCAATCATCAAGTAATTGCACATAGCGAACGATTGTGCTTTTCCCAACGACCTATCCGTTATTCTAGTCCTCAGGTTTGTTCCACATTTTAGAGCGTTGTTCAACACGCTTTGAGAATATATATATTTTGTCTGACACACATTTGAGTGCCGCCGAGTGCGCCCTTGGCGACACTCAAAGAAACGCAAGTTTGATTCCAGCGCGCGCTGGAACCAAACTTGCGTTCCTTTTCCATCTTCGGTTAGTTCCTGCCGTTGTCCCCAGATTAATTCATAATTGATTACTTACCATATTCCAGAAGGTTGTTGGAAATATAAGATTTGTTTTCAAAGCCTACCGAAATCTTTCACATCGATGTTGCAGCATCATAGTCATGACTATGACTACCTTTTAACTGTTAACAGTTCTAAGCTGTTAGTGGACTGGGGTTAACACCCACCAAATAGTCCACTACACTGCTTGACGATGATGAAATCAGTTGTGCTTTGAACCCTAAGTTCTACACGAGTACCTCTCTCTTTAGCTCGGAATTATCTGCATGAGTTCTCAGTCACCTTGTACAGCTTCTCGAGAAGCTGTGATAAAAAATAAAGTTGGAAGGCTTGCTTTAGCTTGTCCACTAATCCAATGAAAAGACAACAAGATTATAACTTTGTGGTCTGGTCACCGGATTTCATGGAGCGATTTATAAAATGTTGGAGCGGAAACATAAAATGATTTTCAAATGTGCGCACTCACCGACATCAACGCGTGATGGAAAATTTGATTTATTTATCTACTGGACTACAATAAACCTGGACACTGTAGTGCTTGTACAGCATTTTGTGCCTCACAATTTTTATAGTTCTTTGCAACTTTTATCTTCCATGTACACTTGATGTTTAAACCAACTGAATCGAATGAGTCAAAAACCAACCGTTTTTTCTCCAAGGTCGTTTGCCGAGCGTTGTCCCTCTGTTCCGTGTCGTCTGTACGCTGGTTCCCGGAAACTCAGAGGCTAACGGAATCAACCATCTATTTCAGCATATCTCCGGATTTATTCATCATCACAATTTTCTCCGCTGTGAACTCGAAATCGTTTCGTAGCTACACGGTGGATAATATCCAGTGAATACTCTCATTCATCATAGTACAATTCTAAACCAGCGTACCTTCACAAACTATTATGAATCAGTTCCTTTCACTTTCAGCACATTTTGGACTCATGTTCATACCTATTCTTTATATAATGTTTAGATCCGCTACATAAGTTGGTGAGGCCGAATATTTGCATTTTCTCTATTGTACTTGTATATATTTTTGGTTCCATTACTAGTAATATCAGACTTCTCAGTATTTTGTTACGATTTCCGATTCTGATGCTAGTTTGTTCTCCGAGGACGCTATTAATCTTAAATTACTAGCATTCAGAATTTCAAACCATCATGTTTGGTTCACTCATTTAGAGTCATTTTTCCGATTTCGTCGATCACTTCACAGACTATTGTGTCTTCTTATGTCACTACGCACTTGCCCACTGACATCGCTTCAGAATGGATGAATATACTTGGTCCCATGCCAGACGAGTCCCCGTGCGATAAACTCAAGCTAGCAGTTTGGAAGCGTTCCACGGTGTCAGACGAAGCAAAACTTCAACAGTTACCTTCCGGCGTCGCGTTGGGTGATTGTACCCCTTCTCAATTGCTTCGTCGCATTAAATCCCCGGTAGGTGATAACAGCATAGATGACTTCATCCTCAGACAACTATGGACCAAATGCCTCTCGCTTAACTCCTCAGCCATTTTGTCAGTACGAGACCCCGGTGCCCCATTATAATAGTTAGTAGAGACAATTGCCAAAGTTCGTGAGTGCTTTTCAAGCGGTCCATCAACCATATGTGTGCCCCTTCCCTCGGGCTGATCCACAACAAGACACGATGGATAGCCTACAACCTCAGTTTTCCCGGCTAACGCTCGCTGTGATTAACATAGTTGGGCGTCTTACAAAAGGCCGTGACTTTCGTGCATTCGATCCTGTTCTCGCTCGCAGCATCCCTCATCTAGAGCCCAAGCATGTAACGCCTATTACTGTCACCGGCGTTTCGGGTACAACGCCTACAAATGTTTACAGCCATATGCATATATCAGTCCGCTTTCTACGGGCAATACAACTCAGGAAAACAGCTCTGCCGCCCGGTAATGGTGACAGCTGCCGCTAGTCAAATCAACATTCATCTGTTTTATATCCACAACAACCCCACCGGATTTCATTTCCTCATCGACACCGGTGCAGAGATCAGTGTTATACCCCCAGGTGAAATTGAACGTGTTCTCAAACCCATGGAGTACACTTTTCAGGCGGTCAACAATTCTAGGACCGTAATTTGCGGTTGGCAACTCTTGACAGTCGACCTTGGACTGCGCCGCAGTTTCCTTTGTTTTTCTCATTAATGATATCCAAGACCCATTTACCGGCGTCCAGCCTCTCACGAAGGACGTTATGGCTGTTCACATCAGCCGCCGAAAACTCGTAGTCAGCATCGCTTCTTTGTGTGTTCAAGCTTGAGCCACTACCATCAACTCGACTGAGGTCCGAACGGCTTTACCAGGGGCCAACCAGTATACGACACTGTTGATATAAGTTTCCGGAATCTACCAGCCTACACCTAATAACACAGCGCCGAGATATGATGTTATGCATAACATTCTCACCAAGGGATCATTCAGATTCAGGCATCCACACCGATTGCCTCCAATAGACTGAGGGTCGCCGGAGCGGAATTTGATGAAAGCTGTGTCTAGAAATTATCCGTTCCCTGAACAGCCCACGGGCATCGCCTTTGCGCACAGTTTACAATACTATCGCGGAAGATTGAAGACCATGTGGCGTGTTAGGGCACGTACTCCGTTACCGTCCAAGGCACCTCCGCCGTGAGAAAGAAAGAAAAACGATTAACTTTGTCTTAGTTAGCGGACCTGTTCAGAGTGGCCGAGAGGGTGGCCTTGGCCAGTTTTCACCCGTCAGACTTTTTTACCTCGTTGTGCCCATTAGTGACCCTAACTATTTTTTCAGGTAAATGTTCTTCTCATTTTATGATTTGGGAATGTTCTTATGGTCACTGTACACCCTATAAGTACTTTGTCCTTGCCGTCTTGGTCGCACACGTTTTGGAGCGGACCAAAACTCTTTTTGTACGCGTCTTATGGCTCGTCTTGAGAGCGAATACGGGGACAATCGCAGTAAATTTCGGGACCGAGATTTTCGTGTGAATTATTAACGGGAGGAGAATCCGAATTCTGTCAAGCGCATTGCGATAGCAAGGACGAACCAGCGTATTGTTTAGGAGAATTTACAACATGGCGACTACTGAATGTTGAATAACGTCACCGTGCCGGGTCGTTTTCGCTTTCCGCACATTCATGACCTTTTTCACTGACCTTTTTGGAGCGGCAGTTTTTCCCAAAATAGATGTCGTCAATGCATACCACCAACTTCTTGTGGCTCCCGATGACATCGTCAAAGAAGCGGTCACGACCCCATTCGACCTCTTCGCATTTGTCCGTATGCCTTTCGGTACCAGAAATACCGCCCAGCGCTTCGTCGATCAGCTCCACCCGGACCAAAATTTGCGTTCGTCTACAAACTACTCGCTAACTGCAATGCACAAGACCATCTGTCCCATTTGGAATTTGTCTTTGTACTTTTAAACCATCGTGGCGTCACTATCAGCAAAGCCAAGTCTATCCTCGGTGCTTCTTCTACCGACTTTCTTGGACAGCACATCGAGAAAACGGTATCAGGCCATTGCCGGAGAAACCAGCGCGATTTCGGACTACCCATCGCTTCAGTCTATCGAAAGCCTCCGTGGATTTTTTGGTACTGTCAGTTACTGTTACCGTTTTATCCCCATTCACTGACTTGCTGAAACCACTGGCCAATTTGCTGCAGAATAACCCAAATAATTCGTTCTCACCCTAGAAATCATGGCCGCTTTCACATTCCTCGACCAGGCCCGATCGAACTCAGTCTCCCGGCTATGTAAGTACTGATGAACATCCAAGTTTGGTTTTGAAGACCAACCTATCTCGGTCTGCTGTCGGTGCTGGTCTGCAGCAAGTCATCGACAATGAAGTCTAATCACTGTCGTTTATCTCCCGGAAGCTGCAGCCTACGCAAACTAGTCGCAGTGCCTTCGGTAGGGAACTGCTGGCTATTTGTCTCAACGTCCAGCATTGCCGACATGTGTTGGGAGGACCTCCGTTTACCACCGTCACTGACCACAAGCCATTCATGCACGAATCGAGTAATTTTTGGACAGGTACTCCCCGAAAATAATCCGGCACTTATACTTTATCTCAGTTCACGACAAACATCCGTTAGATAGATAGTCCAAGCAACCTACTGACAGACGCTTTATCCCGAAAGCATATTCATTCTTTATCCGCATCTCCTTTCAGCCTAGAAGCCATAGTGGAGCTTGACAAAACGACGCGGGATTTAATCAGTTACGTTCTTGCCCGTCCCCGAACTTCGTTCACGCACCACTGCTGCACTGAGGCTCAAAAATTAACGGTGACAATTCGACCAGTAAACTTTGGGATTATGTCTCCCCTCCCTAATTAATGTTTTCAGCCATTCCCAGTATACAACCCACCTTAGAATTCACTCTAAATTTAAGCTAATCACTGACCGTTTCGATTCTCAGGACATGCGCAAGGATCTACGTTAATGAGCTAAACTTAGTCTATCGTGTCAGCGAAGTAAAATGCATCGCCACACCATCACCACACCTCCTTGACCTTGAAGCGTGATAAGAATTTTCCTGCGGAATGTGTATTTTCCACAGTTTATGAGTAAGACGGGTCTGGGAAGCTAATTCAATATTTGCTGCCTCATCAAATTTGATAAGTCTTTGTTCGATTGGTTGGTGGCGCATTATCCTGGGCCATCCAAAATGACGTTCGACCCTGCGGAAGATCAGTCGCCCTGCTTAAACGTCAAGAACATCGAGAAACGAACTCAGGCTCTATAGTACGACAGTTTCGACTAATAGTTATGTCGTACCTACGCGTTAATCACCGTTAAACTATACAATCTCCTGCAAAGAAGCCGTTTTGACTGGCTGAACGTCTGTTGCCCAAAGTGTTGCCTCTGGACATGTCAAACTGAGCCCTCCTCGAGAGTAACCATCAGAAAATGAAGCAAATGTCGCATACATTCTGTCGCCTATTAAGCTACCTAGCACACCGGCAAAAGTGACCGTTTGCGCGTACCCCGGCTTTCTGTGGATCGACATTCGTTGGTGCAGTTGCGAGAATCCCGGAGAACGTGGTTGGCAGAGTTTTCGAGAATTCAGCTGCTTCGGGCAGGAGGAAGACTGGAGCCAAACGCCTGCGAAAGATTAAATCAAAGAAGGCTGCATCGAACGCAAGGCTCGATTCTGCGGAGATTATCCGTGTCCCAAGTGACCATGTAGACATTCCTGCAGACGCGGGGTGGGATTGAAGCTCGACCAAGATCTAGGGGAATAAACCAATCACACAACCAATGCATGGTAATTGTTGACCTTCCCAAAGCTACCACCCAGGTTTCTGAATCGTGGCTGGAACCCCAGATCGCGGCTTTTCGTGAATTGCTAATTAACCTGTTCACAATTGAGGAACAGCTGGCTAGAATAACTAATATTCGGGCAGTGTTCCGCATTGGCCGAAAGGCGGATGATATAAGCACTTCACGTAAGCCACTCATTGCTTTCCTGTGAACCTCGTCAGGGGCTCATATGCTTCTGCGGTGGTCGTCAAAATAACGTTGCACGAAAATACGTTTCGCTAGAAACGTGTCTCCAGGAGACCGTGAACGCCCGAAAGTGGCCTTAGAGACGGTGTAAGGTAGGATAGATAAAAAGGAGTTTGACCCATTTATCCTGAAATTTTAGGTCAGATGGAAGGGGCCTCAGGTCCACTGGAAGCCTCATGCGTTCCCCTTGAACAAGCGGAGATAGTCGAGGTCCCGTTAATTTCTTCCGCCACCTCTCTTTCCAGAGACAGTGAGGCAAGCTTATGCCAGACGAGATTGGAGTACTCAAACGTTTGGAGCCTCTTGAACAAGATGGATGAGGCGGAGGATTGGGTCCGATATAGTAACGTCGCAGTCTGGACCCTTGCAGTGAAGTAGCTACCAGAGAAATTCGTGAATGATGTGGTCTTCCTTTTCAGTTACATCCTCCTACACATGGACGGCTTCAGTATTGTTGGCCGGCAGGCAGGGAGAGTAATGTTTCTTATCCATGGTACTATTCCCGCTACTCTGGTGCCAGACAGGGCTGTTTCTGACGATAGTTATGTATGGTTATAGTACAAGATAAAAACAACTTCTAACAGTTCCACCATATCATGTGACATATATCCACTTGAATTGTTTCCGGCACAAATGCCGGACGATCTGAGGATTTTTGGAACAACCAACCACTGCCTAATATTTGGGGAGCTCAATGCACATGACAGTTGGGGAGACAAGCTCTGAAAATTGACTTGGACCGTTAACCTGAGTCGTTAGTTTGACTGGTCGTCGATAAGTTATGCACCTAGCGGTTGCAAGCCTGATGCCGCCCAACCAGATCTGGTGTTTTCCGCGCCAGGGTTCGAAATCAAACAGTGAAGAAAAGTGCCCGTGAACTATTAGAAACGTGGCAAGCGGATGGTGAACCATGGGCAACGCCCACTACAGTTTTTGTGGAATACATCGAGAATTCCATCTAAAAGAAGAAGGGAGGCTGCGCGCACTTTCGGGTAGGGCGGTGGCACGATCAGGATTGACCCGTCTTGGCGCAACATAAAAGTACCTGCTATCTCTCGTGGAACGGTTTGTACTGATGTCTAGCAGTCATTCACATGCTAAGGGGCGCCCCAGCTTTGGTGTTGAATTGCGGGCCATCCTCAAGTGCAGACATCGACCTGGTTGATCATGATTTCTACGGTGCGTACACAAAATTGACACAATACTATGAATCTGAGGAAGCATCAGCATTATGAAGACAAGCTGGCTGCAGAGTAGACAGCGGCACAAAATAGGTTGCGGGTATATAGTCGATGACGCACCAGGGCCCATGAGGAAGCTCCGGTAATGATGGACCAGCACTGAAGGGAAGTTGTCGAGGATTAGGAGGAAGCCCAATTAATGGTTCGGCACTAGGCTTCGATCTATTCCCGTGATAACACGCTGTCTGACTGGTTCAGCGGTGCTGAATCATGACTCTTCGCAACGCTGTTAACCGTTGGTTAGTTGGAACAAGAGCTGGGGTTGGATGATGTCAACAAATCTCCCGGATTAGACAGATGCCAGTCAGATTAACAGAGGAGTGGAAATAAGTCGTGACTGCGCTTATATCCAAGGAAAGAAGATTGTTGGAAGCTGTCAACTAATGGTCGTTAGGTTTAACCTGTTTCCTTGGAGAAGTGATGGGGAAGCTAATAGCTTGTTGTCTTTAAGAGTATTTAATCCGCCTCATGATCTTCAATGAGAAGCAGCATGGATGTTGGAGTGAGCATCCTGTACGAAATATCACCTGTTCCTAAGAGAGCGATGGATGGAAGTTGGAGCTGGCATGGTGTTTTCTGGTCTGGATAAGGCTTTTGACAAGATTTCAAATAATCGTTTTCCTCATCAAGCCAACAACGCACGCCGCCGGACTGGCTATAACAGACTGTACGCAGACCTCCTCTATGGCAGGTAATTCTTTGACACGATCAACCAACACATATTGGACAGGATATCTGCCCCTGGTGGTATTCTACAGGGATCATTGTTGAGGTCCTTGTTGTTCTTGATTTTCTCCAGCGATCCACTGGGTCCGTCGCAGCCGTCTGTCCTCGTTTTGTCTGATGACGTAACCTAATGAATGACTATCTCTCCAGACGCAAACAACAAACTACTGCAACAAGACTTGGATACAAAATCAAGATAAAACAGCTTAACAAGACCTGCGTTCCAATCCACAGAAGTTCTGCTTCTTGCAGCTGGGAAATGTCAGGGGTGTAATGGCGTATCGTGCTAGCGAGTATCTGTTAAATCAGTACAGTAGCGAAGCGGACCTTGAGGTGTTGGTTACTGACACCCCCATAAGTTAGGTACACATTATGCAGAACTGCGCTAAAGCTAGAAGCGAGCTTGCGGCCGGCTGTCGATCCCTTGTTAGGGCGTCCAGAGAGACCGATTTTACTCTTCTTCATGTTTGTCCAAGATGAGGGTACGGCTGCGCAGAGGTGTTCCCTTATGAACAAAGAAGTGCCGCAAACTGGAACAGTACATAGAGCAGCCGTCCGTGTGGTGGTCAGAATGAGGGGCCTCTTTCACAAACAGCGGCAGGAGTATCTGAGCATATGCGCCGTGGTAACCGGCCGCTCCTCGACGGCCTCAATGTGACACGTCTTATTTTACGAGGTGACATGTGGGAGAAGCTCAGAGTCGAATTCCTCCTCAAAACGATAACATACCCCGGGGTCAACCTCTTGGGATCCTCACGCAGCGACCAGAACGAATTCACTTGATAGTTCGTCTGCCTTGACGGATGATCAATAACTGGAATGCACTACCAACACAAGTAGTGCTGATACTTAGGCCCTCGAGTGGTTCCAAGTTGCGTACAAAATAGCTTGCTGGGAAGAGGATGCGTAACGCTCTGCTTATTCCAGTGTTGAGATGCTCACTGAAGAGGCCCACACAATCGGCAACTGCCAAGTTTTCTCAAAGAACAAGGAACGATAGAGATTTTTGTGCGGTGTCTGTTTCCTACTCTTGGGCACACTTGTGGCCTCAAATCTCCTGTGTCGCATACATACACACTCATACAGTCGTGCACATCCCCATATATAGTAATGTCGTGGACATATTTGTTAGCATTTATGCACACCGAAGCCATGTTGTATGCATATGTATCACCATAGAATGGTACCTATTTGTTGAGACGGGTTTAAACTTGAGCTGGTTTGAAAAGGACGCTGTGGACGCAGTTTAGCCAAAACATCTACCAGCCCAGTTTTTCATCAGAAAGTGGACACCAAGAGTATCTGCTATATCCCGGAGGAAGTCATTCCAGTTACATTTAAGTCTTACAGAGAAGGCTTTTACCTACAAAGTTATCTTTCCTTTGGGGTCCACTTTAAGAGTGTTCCTGTGATGTACAAGGTCAGGCGTTCCAACCGACTTATGACGGGGTTGGGAAAGGTAGCCTGAAACACGATGTGTTGGGAGTACGTCGTCCCTCAGTCTTCTATGAGGGAAATATTCTCGAAATGTTCACACGTTCGGAGTAATCGTAGTTACAGAGGCCGGTGACACGACTAATCGCATAACACCGCAACTGTTCCATCCGTTGAAAGTCGATGACGTAACGTGGAACACAAGCATGCGTGCTCACCCCCGGAAGAGTATAAACATATGAACTGTAAATGGTCTGGAATAAAAATGGCCCTTATCGTTCTAGTTAGAAACTGGATTTCGACACTCGCTTTTAGGGTCATCGATTGGCGGTTTGCATTTAGACCCAGGCAGATCGGGATTTGTGTGCCGAGATCTTTTTCAAATTTCACTGAATCTAGAAGCGTATTCTTTACATTGTGGGTGTGCAAGGACTTTTGGTGCATGTATAAAACCCTACACTTGGCCTTGTTGAAAAGAAACCGACTATTCACTGCCTATTCGAAGAGTGGGTTTAGATCGATTTGTAACGCGATCGCTTGCTCTAGGTTAAAGCAGGGAGCATGCAGTAATGAAAATCACGAATAGCAAAGGACACAAAACGGAACCCTGTTGAACTCCATTTGGTACACAGCGCTTCCGTTAATATACTCTGAAAGGCTTAGTCCTCAAATTGTCCGTTAGCTGGTCAAAAGCTTCAAGGTGGGGATCGAATTTGGGAAATCTGACGATCAGTACTGTTTGTTTGACTTCGTCGAACGTCTTGACAAATCTGGAATAACGTACATCTTCCACGGAATTCTCATCCGGTGCCTTGATCCAGTGATCAGCATTATAAGCGGGCTCATAGTGTGTCCCTTCGAACCACGTGCTATTTATCAGTTAACAGTAAATTCACCTCCGAATGGTGTCCAAAGCAGTTGTTTACGAGACTTTCCACCTTTTTCGAGATCGGGAGAAGAGAGATGACGCGGTAGCTTACTGCATTCGTTGGTGATCTGCTAATGTACACCAGCGTAGGGTCAGCAGTTTTCCATTCTTGTGAGACCTCCCTAGCTCATCTACAATGCCAGAAAGGAGGCATCGATGGTTTACTGATGGCCTAGGCGCAGGTTCGAAAGACAGTAGTGCATGCAACCCCAGCGGGGATTTTACATTGGTCGGGAAAAATACTCTACGCCTGACTGGTTCGTCGTTGATTGACTTTCTGTTAGAGAGGGTGGCAAGTGGACTCGTTGTGTGTTTATTCAAGTAAACTTGTGAATATTGCATCCGGAGCAGCTCTAAGGTACCAAGGCTGGACCTAGTTATGTGATTCTCCTTGATTACATGAGGAATACCTACTCTTGCCAGGGCATGTCTGGAGACAAACCGATAAACGGATCTCGGTTTCTCCTTGTACTTGTGGTACATACACAAGTAAACGTGTTTTGTGCTCTCTCACTAGAAAAGTGCATCTGTCTCTAGTTGTTTTGTAGTCGTACGGTGCTCTGCCATGACGTCCGATAGCTTGTGTCCAGGTTTTATCGACGTTCGCGTGCAGGAGCGTATCCACAGTCTACTCAAAATGGGAACTGCAACAGGGACAATTCGCCATTGGCACATTTTCTCTATCAAAAGTTTCAGGCTATCATCAGTAGTCAGGACTGAAGGGGATGATTGGGAACGGTTATGGTCGTAGTGCACACTGACTGTGAAGGGAAAGTCTCTAATACTCTGTCCGTAAGGGCTGCTAATTTGTCGATTGAGCTCTCTTCATCCATGGCAGCCAAAATGTGTTGTACCGCGGATGGCAGCTTTTCGGCCCATAACTGTTTTAAAATTGCATCGTCCAGCTTCCTCGAGCCTAAAAGACCTCTCATATAACGCAACAGCTGAGATGGGGACCGATCGCCCAACTCGACCGAATTGAACGAATAATGTAGGAGTTTTGTTTCCAACTTCCCAGTGCGGTTTATGATGGCGTCTTTTAAAACCGTACAGGGGGAATCGGCTGGGATTGATTCCAACAGATCTTCCACTTCCGCTGCAACATCAAAAGGAAGTGATTGCACCACGTATGAAAATCTTATTTTCTCAGATGTTATCCGCCTGGTGGTAAAAACGGCTTCAATCTGATGGAACCACAGTCGAGGGTTCTGGGCGCTATACTCAGGCAGTTTCAAAGCAACACTGTTTTCGGCTTTAATGTCAATGTCTGTAATGTCATCAAGCATTGTTAATGATGAAAAAAAGTAGATAGAAACGCAGTTCGGAAATGAGGCGGGCTCACCAATTAATGTAGTGGATTCAAACACAAAGTTCAGGTATGAACACAAGATCAAAAAGGTGATAAAAATGGAAACGATTGACTCACAA
>JTDE01000742.1:0-12199 GCA_014338405.1 Paragonimus skrjabini miyazakii
TGCATGGCTTACTGGGCCTTTGGCTCATGTTTGTTTCTTGTTGTTTCCTTTTGCAGGACTTGCTGGAACCCCTACTTCGGAAGAACGCTGTCCCCTGGTGTATCCACATTGCCCCAAAGTTGGTCCGAAAGTGTAACGGACAACCCGAGGAGAAACAGCCGGCTTGCATGCTACACGATCTACCGTGTCACACGTGCTCACACCATCGATGTGAAATATCGCATCTTGGCTGCTGCGGAGGCGAGCGATATCCAGCTGCGAAACCCTGTTCTGTGTTCGCATAAGTCTTTTGTTCAAGCGCTGAAGTTACCATGGCCTGCTGTCGTTTGAACACTTGACAAGCACCACAGTAACCATGTCCGTAATCCCAAAATGACATTAGATTCACACTGTATTAACTTCCACGAAATCCTGACATGACAACTAATTTCAGATTTATTGTGTTGTATTTGGCCTGAAGATGACACACCAAAAACGAGCTTGTTCGCCACGTCTAGAATTTTGAGGAAGTCATTTATTATCAGTGTTCCCATTTCTGAAATGTAGATTACAACTTGCTGTTCCTACTGCTTCGTAACTAATCAAATGTCTGAGTTATAACATATCACTACCAAAAGCGTCAAGATCGAAAGTAACTGTCTTCAGGGCAAGTTACCAGATGAGCCAGTATTTCATCATTCGGAAGTTCATTTAAACAAACACAAGGGAATTCCGTCAAGACTGTTTACTTAACGTTGCAAATGTGTAAGTTGCTGCGATCTGAACATAATCATTCTTGTCTCATTCTATCTGGTTATGCTGAGCAGAGAGTTGAGCTCAGTTATCTACTCATAGTTCAGACATTGATCTTTACTCCCCTCACGGTCATTACCAGGTCGTTTAATTGAAGTCCTCCATCCAACCTCGATTTTTGGATAAATGTAATTCATGTTGTTTATTCTTATATTCATCAGACATTTACACAGAAGAATGTAGCTGATTTGGGAAATCGTGTTTTACATATTCAACTGGTTTATAGTCTAGAGAAAAGTCCTTCAAATTAAATTTGACACGATCAAGGAAAGCGTGCGTACAATTGTATGTTTTATTCTGTTTGTTCCACCGCAGACAACAATCACTGTTGAGACGGACGGTCTTCCTCGCTTGGCGATGTTACCAATTATTCTATAGTCCCTTAAATAGTTACATAAGAGAGTTAAATAACCTTGCCGCAATGCATAACTGACAGGAACACCTGAAATGAAAATCCGAAGATGACAGAGACGGGTCCTATCGGGTGAAGAAAGTAGAAGACACGATTATTACTACCAGCAGAACGAGAGAAGAACGAAAATGCCAGAAAACCGGTAAATCTTCACTAGTTGACAAACCAACTGGGATTGTCTAACAGGCCCCAACACGTTCATTTATACTGTATTTCTAAACTTGTGTATTTAGATTGACCTTTATTCTGGTATTTTCACCAATTATTATTGCAACCTTTATTTCGTTGGGCTATTTTTGTTAAATCCAAGATGTACAAATCTTATTCACTCAACTTCTTCGGACTGATTTCGTACTTAAGATATATACTTCCGTGCAGAAGTTCCAACGAATTAGTTAGTGCACCTTGTGTGGCGGATGCTAACATTTCGTACAGACACATCAATGCTAAATTTACAACACAAGCCGTTCTTTCATATAAAACAGTTAGGGTGTGTGTGATGGCTTATCGGTCAATGGGTTTGAAAAGGCAATAAAATACACAGCGTTGTCAAATTCAAGAGCAACTGTTTTTGAATGCATGAAACAGGTTTGAATGAAGTGATTGTGATTGCTTCAGCTCAACGCAGTAACTCAGACTTAAATGATCTAATATGATTCTAAATGCAAAAGCCCAGTCAATAACGTGATCAGAACGTATCTAACGCCTGCTGATACTGGCTGTTTAAGCGTTACCAATTACCATTTAGTTAATTACTTATTGACCAACAATTAAACCAGCAACCAAATTAGACTGGCAGTTGATTCACCGACTCCCGTTAATCTGCCATGAGTGTGTTGGAATACACTTCGTAAATTACAGCCTGAAAACTGCACGCATTACGCTCTGATCTCTTAGAGTGGAACCAATCAAGAATAGACACTGTCAACCAAAAAACATTTCACATCATTATCAACATCATAGACAGCAATACATCAGTGGTTCACACTGATGCTTAACTGCCACACAACCATAGAGGAAAAAACAATATACAGAAAGAGAGAAGAAGAAAAAGGAAAGGGAGGGGACCTAGTCACTAATAATAGCTAGGTCTGTATTTAAACATACAACATCAAGACGCCTACATCTTGCAAACAAACAACTGAGTTGTAAGTGAAAGTAAGGCATCAACAGCAAGACAGCTTCCTTACGGGTTTCATTGTCACGCGTCATTAAGTACATTCATTTCACAGACAACTCGGACAAACAACGACAACATTCACACCACTGAGCTCGGTTAGCCGCCATCTCACCTAACGTTTCAAGCCACCGATTCTGTAAGTCGAGAGGGTTCCAGCCCGTAAGACGAACCCGATCTACAGTAGCTAACCCATTAGTGAACGATTTCACTAAGCGACAGCTGCGATCAATTGTGGCTGATGTTCAATCTATATGAAAACCAAAATCCCCTACTACTCATCAGTAATCAAATACCACTCAACAAATCAATGATTTCTGTGATTTCAACTTGGAGAGAAGTCCTAGTCGAGGGGTCATCGATTGGAGTTAACAGACAGTAACTGTGTCTCCTCTCGAGGCGATCGGCCAACCTGACCATCACACACAAGCGAAAGTGGTTGAGTGTTCTCATATGATAATTCGGTCGTGCCTAACGTGAGGTCAATGGCACAGTGGTAAACACGGTTGCCACATGAACAGAATGTCCGTGGTTCAAGTCCCGGCAGGGGCGATGATATGCACTACTGACGAGCTCTAATGAGAGCGAAACTCGAGTCTAGTGCTTCTCTTTGAAAGGGGCCGACTGGAAAGTCTATGGGAATGCGACAGCTGCGATCAATTGTGAGTGATGTTCAATCTATATGATTTCACTTCTCTACGCCAGGTCATCACCTGTCCACCTCGCACCTTGCGCCAATCGACCGCAGCGTCGGCAGGTTTCTGTCGCCATAAGTGCTTCAGATTAGTAAACACCGCCCTAGTCTTAGAAATATGCACCTCTGTTTCATTCCCTACACATGTATCGCCCCACTGATGCAGCTTCCCAGGTATACAAACCGGTCAACAACTTCCATGACTTCATTATCTAACATTAAGTCTACGTAATCACAGCAATCTTGCGGAAGTACTTTGCATTTCGAGGCTGCACAGCGCATTCCGAAGTACTTAGGAGAAAGCGAATTGGCGTTCAGCGTTGCTTGTGCTGCTTAAAAGTTGTCAGACACCTTGTCGTCAGCATGATCAAGATCATTCAGCCTTCCACCAGGTAGGAGGTCCACACCAGCGTCATCTGAGTGCTGCGGACAGTCCTCTATTATTTCATCCATGACGAAATTGAACAAAAATGGTGAAAGCGGACAGCCTTGACGAACGCCGCTCATGGTGCTGAAACTGTCAGACAGCTCACCGTAAACCCTAACCTGAACCAAAGTATGGGAGTAAAGCGCCGACAGTATGTTCACATACATGGTCGGTAAACCCCTGCGTTCAAGCGACTCTAAAAGTGTAGATCGATCCACCAAATCGAACCCACCTTTATAGTCGAGGAATACTGCTATTGTTGGCCGGCGGTTCACACGACGCTGCTCCAGAATTTGACGAAGGGTTAAACTGTGATCTACATAATCCCGGCCAGGACGAAAACCTGCCTGGTCTTCTCTAATGTTTAACTCCCGAACTGCAGTTAGTCGAAGAGGTATGATGGATGTCAGAACTCTAGAAATTACTAGGGTCAAACTAATCCCCCCTACAGCTTCTTTCTTGAATATGGGAACTTTTATCGCGTGACCAAACGAGGTTAAACAACTGAGTCAAGGCCTCTGCTAACACCTCCTTACCTTCTTTGAATGGTGCCGGGAAGAGATCATCCGAACCAGCATCCCTATGACGATCGAGAACCGAAAGGTTCCAAATCCACCGACCAGGGTGCTACGTTACAAGTTTGTGGCGGTAACACAGTAGAAGCAGGAGACCAGCTAAATTGACCCTCAAATTGTTCCGCTCACCGCTTTTACCTTCTGGACTCACTGTAGAACAGTATGCCATCTGACTCGTTGAAACCAGTAGCACGGATCAGGTTGAATAGTTTGCCGGTGTTCCGTGAAGCAAAGGCAGTTTCCATTTCCTTAACTTTTGCCACCAACCAAGCCTCACGATCAGCCTTTAGACTACGTTTCAGTTTCCTATGGATATCTCTTCTAAACTTGTTTTGTGAACCATCAAGAGGAACCCTCGGTCTGGCTTCTAACAACTCCAGAGTTTTCTCTGAAATCCATTGTTAGTTTAGCCCATGTATCCCTGTATCGCATGCCACGGAACCTGCTTTCTGAATGGCCTGTGAATTTTCAGTCCAGTAGCTATTATGATCTTCAGAGTGAGAACTGCCAAGCCTACTTTCTAAACTGGTTTGGTACTTATGTTTTACCGATGGTAAAACCAGTTTCCCAACAGCTAGTAGTAGTAATCGTTGGGGCCGTTGTCCAGCAAAAGTAAGAACAAAACGATAGTGTACAAACGCACGAACTGAATCCAAGTATGTGCTCCAATAAGGAGGACAGTACTGAATCGAACCACGCAATCTATGCCTAACAACCGTGGTCTATCTGAGACTATGCCTGATTCGGAGAAGGTGGGCACCAAGTATAGCATTGACGCGCACAATGCTTAAAACTAGTTATGGCCAAAAATAGCTTGTGCTCAGCGCACAGATGCAACAATTGACCGTAATTATCTGATGGGTGTGACGCTATCCCAAATCTACCACCTGAACAAGATTCGGCTCCACTAAGACGCCCGACCTGGACATTCATATCTTCGGCCAGAACGACTATATCAGATCCATGTGTCGAGCAAAGAAGAGCGGCCAGATCCGAGTAAAATGCATCCCTGATATCGACAAGACTACAATCAACAGGAGCATAAACAGATATAATGAATAAATTTCAGAAAGTCCTGTGTGCAGAGCTGGTCCTAACAGAACCTACCTGGCGGCCGGCACAAAGTCTACTGTTAACAGAATCCAATCTATCAAAGCAGCTGCGGCCGTCGAGCTAAGGACTATACCTACTCCAGCCTGACCTGTAACAGCGGCTGTGGAGTCACCCGAAGTGTATAACCAGTATCGGGTAGGCAATGCGGGTGCTCTTAGTTCCATATATTGACTATTGTCCTGGATTCTAGTTTCCGAGATACAGCAGACATCGGCATGCAATGAGTCTAACGTTCGTGCGGGTGCGGCCTGTTGACCTATCTGTTTTAGGGTGCGAACTTTGAAATCACCTACATTAATTTGAATTCTTGGTCTAGCCAGTAGACGAGAGGGGCTTGAGTCTGAATGGTGAAAGATGGAACTTACTGGCACAGTGTTACTACGATTAGCTATATCTTTTTTGGGACCTGCAGAATAATTATCAGAAATGGAGGTCGGAAGGGGCCTGAGAGTCTAATTTGATAGGACATTGGGGGAGGGTTTAGCAGTAGCATGTTTTCCCCCATCCACCTTGTTGTATACAGCAGATTGCACCACCCAGTTTATACTGCGAGACGGCCGGAATTACTTGGATTGTGATTATTCGTGGTTGTGTGTGGGCTGACAGATTGTCAGGACGCGCAGACCTAGACAAAAGAACGATTAGGGCTCTCAACCAAAGCCTTCGACTCAAAAGCCTGTAGCACAAGGCAGCGGATGGGTGGCAGTATGCCAGAACTAGTGAATGTTTCGAAAAAAGATGCCAGCCTTCTTTCAACCCCCAAACTGGAGGACCAGGAGACTGTGGTTTGTCAGACCTCTACCTGTTGGACTGCCTGATATGAGTGACTTTATCGGTGTGGTGGCCACACCGTCCAGTTTAGCCCAATTGTTAATCGAGATGCGCCAGCCGTCACACCACGTCTTGACCTAGTCAAACTCATGACATCATAGCCTGCTTGAAGTAACACGGATTCACTGTGACATAACGCCAATTCGTCCATTTCTGTATTCGCTTTCTGGCACAAACGGCATTCAGATGTTAATATGGTTTGTCAAACCGTGAAGTCTCATAATTTCATGATGTTTTACTTAATTGTCACTTCTTTTGTCCCTGTCAACTATAAGTTAAAATATCAAAATCAATCGTGATCGGACCATAATATTAAACCTCGGCCCGTGTTCATTTTGACAATCTTGAAAAAGTTACTTTGTTTTACTCATTGTGTATCAGTTACATCGTTTCGGCTCCATGGGATTAGCCTGAGCCCCCAAAATAAAATACTTCTGACATTTACGGTGAGTTAATTTCGTACATTTTGATTTACCCACACTCGAAAAATTGCTGAACTTGAAATTAGGTATTATAAGAACCACTTGGGGCAAAAGGTCGTTCAATAAAGCACGATTTCTATTGTCCAGCTGACTCGTTCCCACATCACGCGCGCACTCACGTTCATAAACAGGAATTCCGGTCCATAACACATTGGCGGTTTCCACGTACATGTCATATGCACTTCTGCCTGGTTTTTGTATGTGGCTGACAAATTCTGTCGTGAGGTTTTTGCCTCCTGTTCCTCATCCGTTCGTCCGATTTCGGTGCATAAGGATTCGTCTG
Source organism: Paragonimus skrjabini miyazakii (assembly GCA_014338405.1). Taxonomy (NCBI): domain Eukaryota; kingdom Metazoa; phylum Platyhelminthes; class Trematoda; order Plagiorchiida; family Troglotrematidae; genus Paragonimus; species Paragonimus skrjabini miyazakii. The sequence continues at coordinate 6,787 of JTDE01000742.1, forward strand.
GTCTCTGCGGGCTCTTAGTTATATCTCACCGCCATGTTGAGATTTTCTACAGAGTATTAGAATAATGGCGCCCATCGCACTCTTAGTAATGCGCATACGTCCCAATCTGACAGTATAACTTCAGTTCTTGTTCCACCTGTGAAATGAGCATGCTGAAAATCGCTTCACTAATCTTGCGTTACGTTAATCCGTATTGTCACATCTAAAATCACTGATTGCAGTATGATGATACAGATCGTCACAAAGTAAGCAACAGTATTTACTAGGGCTGTTTGTCCTTTAGTAAATTTTTATCTGGTGGGTAGTAAACAGCAGAAAAATATTGATTCTAGAGAATGATTTAGACGTTTTGTATCTATGATCTGCTGAGACCAGGTTACCGTTTAGCATACTTAAGATACTGTACATCCGAAACTTTCTTCACTATATGCACTATTTTAGGAACAGAAATCTGGTTACCATTCCAAATGAAATAGATCTTAAAAAACTCTCTTCAAACGGCTTCAGTTTTCTTCCTAGGTGTGAATGAATGATTAATAAACCTACTTGTATAATGAACTGCTTACTCAAATGTTCAGAAAGTGCCACCCCGAAAGCTTCTCGATAATGTTTAACCTACTGGTGGGTTCACATTTTAAATAAATTATTCAGGATTACTGTCCATATCTGATGAAAGATTCGACTTTGTATATGAGTACGACAGTGAACAACAAAACAAACTAGTACGTTCAGTTCGTTATAGCATACCGACAGGCTGCCTAAAATTGGTCCGTTTTGTATGTTTTACATGTACATTTGAATTGGTCATATATTAACCTAGGAGGCCCTCTGCGGACTTCGTCATTAGTTGAGACACATGTGCATACTTTCAGAAATGGTTTACGCAGAGGCAGCCCGCAGAAGGCGTTGGTTCAAATGAGTTCTTTGTCTTGTTCATTCTTGAACATCGTCCCATGAATTTGTTTTAACAGTGGTGTGAACTGACAAATTCAGTACAGTCTTAAGATACATATCCCAGGCAAAATATGAACACACCAGATTGCTTTTTGCTATCGAATACTTTTTGTACGTTTCCTTTGAGCAATCTTCTCGATATCATCTTACGCACATTCACGTGCTGATGTACTGTAACGTGGTTCAGAAAGTGCATTACCATGTGACTGCTTTGCCTCAACTTTGATCTTCTGATAACAAAAATATCATGCATAATATTCACAAGTCAAAAACAAGTAAATTCTTCCCATTCACTAGTTTAGGAGTGACTTCTGTTTAAATGTCCGAGGCTCGGAAGTAGATGGGATGAAAGGGGCTACTATATTTATCACAGTTCAAACGTAAATCACACATTGCGGTATTTTTTATTGTAAAAAGAACAGATGGCTTGTCAAGAATTCCACTGTTCTTATAAAACAGTCATCAGTTGTATCAGGTTTTACCTTCGTCTCTCCAGAGTACTTCGCCAAGCCAAACCGGAGATCGGCCAGTTGTAGTTACAGGCCAAAACTACTCAGTTTACACGCTAGGTAAATTGCCTCTACAATTAAGGTGTCCTTAATTGCGGAAGTGTTGTCTTTCTCATTCGTTTCACTTTTCTGCTCTTTATCAGCATCTTCTGTGGAAGAGATACGAACAATTAAACTATATGAAGTAAGTAAAAGTGGACCGACCGGACAAACGCAGCACGCTCAAGAAATATATGTCCAGCTGATGGAAGTAACAAGACCACATTTTTGTCACATCATAAGTCATCCATTACTGGCTCTCGATTTATTAAAACAAAGGGGAGCGCGCTTCTTGAAGCAGGACCGATTGACTGAAGATTTCAGTCTTTTATGACAACGCAATCAAGCATTGCACAAAATGAGCAGACACAAAGAACAGCAACGCGAATTTCAGCAGGGAAACTTAAATTATCTTGACATTTCATTCACTACTTTCACAGAATCCAACAGTTTTACGGTATGACCATGACGGTACGTTATTTGCATGGGATCATTACACTAGGCTCCTCTTAAAACCAGTCTACGTTATGAGATCATGCGAAAAAACTGCTTCCACCTAGCTGATTGTCTTTCATCAGAAAAACTTTTACCTGCCAGCATTAGATATGAATCAGTGTTTGTTTGCTGTAGCCAGTGCTGTAGCTACTTCTTCCGTTAAAACGACAGATCTTATTTTGCTTATTCCTAGGGATTTGAAACGCCATTGCTTCGTGTGAATTTGTGATGTCAACATTGCCTTGCGATCCCCAAAATGACTGAGCTGCACAGTGGTGTATATGTGTGCTAGTAGGATCTCATAATGTGCCTCATCGTTCGAATCATCGCGACTCATACGAGCAACCGCAGAACATTTCACTTGTCTCGAGCAGCTACACTCAGTTGACCCTTCGGTACTTCTGTCCAGGTTACGGGACTCCATGTAATTTGGTATTTTGTCAGGCGGTCAGTAAAATGCCCCTGTGGTTTTATGTTGCTATCTAAGCAAACATATTTCAAGCTCACTTCTACTGTCAGCTGTGTTCCGTACAAATAAGAACAAACAGGGTCTACACACGCCCACAAGCACACCAACTATTATGCATCCACGACAGATGATGTATCAGCCTCATTTTGGTGCATTGACGGCCCGAAATCCAACCTCATCGACTGCTAAACACCTCATGACAACAGGTCACCAAGTTGACCCACTGAACTCATTCAAGATATTGTTGCGTAATCGAAACCCGAAGATGTTAGCTTTCTGCGAAGCGATGCTCATCCAAACTTACCAGCGGACGTTGAGTGCACAAAAGTGGTTGCGACAACCTATCGGGTTTCCATGGTCGTGATTACATAATAATTGGTGTGCTTGTAGGCATGTCTAGACCTTGATCGTCCTTATTTGGATGATATATATAATTGGCATGTTTTACGTTTGCGACTGATGAGAGTAAATGAAATTTTAACATATTGCAACATATCTTCTTTCTGCTCTGATGATGTGTTCGGTTCGTCTGATCAGATATGATTTACTATCAGACAAATTTGGAAAGCTGTGGTTCGTTCGAAACCGACCTCATTGTCAGTGATTATACTTGTGTTGAGTACACATGTGTAAGTCAGGCAACAACAAACGCGGGGTAACTCCCACCCACATGTTTCACGGGCGGTTTGTACCAACTCATACTACGAGTGCAGCCCACGAAATGTAATAATTTGACAGGGTCGTAAACAATTTTGAAACCAACATGTAGACATGTTGGTAGCTGTTATAGTGGCGGCCATTGCAGAAAGTTTGCAAGGTAAAATCGGCCACTCTAAAGGGTCGTTCGGTTCTACATATTTTGAATGGAGTTTGTACCATTTCTGGTTGAAGCCAGTCGTGGATAAGTGTCTTTTTGATGTAGGATTGCAGTAGGGTAAACTTCTACTTAACTTTGCTACATCATGATCTACCTGTTTACCGATTTGTGAGTCATTTTGTATATTTGCTGACGAAGCAGTTACATACATTTTATACTCCTGTGTGTCTATTACACTGATAATTTTCCAGGTTAAAAATTCTGTAGTGATAAGTCTCACTGCAAGGTAGCACTGTGATTAGGGGACATCTATGAAGTCACCTAGCTCAAATTAGGTTGTACTAAATTAAATATTATTTGCGGCATGTGTACCGAATCGCAGCAGCAGGCGGATCTGTTCAAACGAATTTATAACGGCAAGTTATGATCAGTTTACCTGTTTTGGATGAACGTAGTCAACTTTCTGATGGGCAGTGGACAATTTTGGTTTTGCCCAGTTTGAACACAACCCACAAATGATTGCAGCGGTCACATCTCACAGTCTTTCCAGTCATACGACCCTATCAATATACGTGAACGCTCAACCGTGTTTGCTTGTGAGGAGTCGTTATGTTATCTGATTGTCTCCAGACTGGAAAGTCAACAGAATGTGACAGCCGCGATTAGTTGTGAGTGGTGTTCAATCTATGTGATCAGCTTTCATTAATATGTTGCAGCTGTCAATAAATATTTGTTAAGTGTTTACACCTAATGATCAACTGATGTTGACAAAACACATTCGGCTACACTTATAACTGCTTTAAAAGAAGATTCTGATAAGCAGGAAACAATTTTCCCTGGGCAATAACTAAATAAGTTACAAATCGGAAAGATGGAAAACGATCACTACTTGAGAATGTAATATTTTAATTTTACTAATGAGACCTCCGTTACTCTCAGCAGGATCTTACTGAACGGAGTACTGTGAATTAGAGCGGTCGACATACTTCAGGTGTCATTTGGTTAGTGTTAACACTTGTACACTTTTTCACATTGTCGCGGGTTTTATTGGGTTACACGTGAAAGAAACACTGTGTTTTCTTGTTTCTCTTTTTTGAACTTGCGAGGTGCAAATACTCTGACCAAGATTTTAGCGCCAGTCGTTTCACTTGTGGAATACACGTGAAATGAACACTACTCAAGTTTGCTTGTAGATTTATGAGTGAACTAGTGCAAACAGTTTACTACTGGTACTTACTAGGGAATTTCGTTGACTTCATTGAACACTGATCACCTTTGATCACCTATCGCATTCCTGTTTACCTTCGCATCAGCCCTGGTCGGCCCTAAATTTGCTATTTTTTATTGTTGAGCGGAAAAATGGTACATGCATGCCCAAAGAAAATTACAAAATGGTGTACTGCTAGGGTGAGTCTTATGTCTATATCAATCTACCATTTTCATATAAATCGAACATCATTAATTTTGCCATTTAATTTTCCTTAAATAAACATTACACTGTGGTTACTGACGTAATACCAGTAGTTCAGTTATACGTTGCGAAAATAGGACGATCAGTCTATTGGGTTAATTGGAGCAGGAACAAACTGTAGGATTGTGGATTACGGGAACCAGATGAAATGTTACTTCGACGGTTACTTTTTCACGTGCTCCTTACAATCGATGTACACTTGGACTTATTTAGGAAAAAACTTATTTGTCGACTACTAACAAGTGATCACCGAAATCCTAAATTTGTAAATCGGTATTTAGGCGAATATTCAAAACAAAACAGGTGAAAATTAGCAACTCCTTAGAATTGGATCAAGAGATATATCAACGCCAAATAAAACGCTCAACCTAGGATTACTCATTACAAAACGTGTCAGAGGACAGTATCCGAATGGAGAAGTGTATTCAGTAAATGTCCCGCTGAAACCACAATAGGTAAATTGAACTTAGAAAATAATTTACGTTGAATTTTTTTGGCGTATTTCAAATTGACACGTTTGTTCAAGCAGTCCATCGTACGTTCAGCAAAAGCTACGGAAAGGTAGTTGGATGTTTTGCGGTGATACACACTGCAATCATATTTATGGCAAACATTACTTCCATCCAAATTATGTCGAATCCTGTCTGTCCATTCTATAC
>JTDE01000742.1:12299-63094 GCA_014338405.1 Paragonimus skrjabini miyazakii
TCATTGACTGAACCAGTTACCGTTCTTTCGATTCTGGTGTCCAGAGTATCAAACAGTTACATGGTGGCCACTTTTAAAAGCAAATAACTTCTAGACGGGGTTGTGAAGAGACAACCTTACGGGCGCAATTGTCAGTTAAATAAATGATGTCGTAAAATGACAAGAAAATATCGAGAACCCTCTGACAGATATTAACCTTGGTTTCAATGTACTTTTTCTAAGCTGTGATCACCAGTTCTGTCAACACCTGCTCATTTCAATATTGTCATTCCTTGTTGTAAGTACACCATTTTATGTTGATTTTAAGTCACGCAATAAACTTACAAAAGCAATAATAGATCTGAGCACTGCATTGGGCCACCATGATTGGTATGAGTTGAAAAAAAACACTGAGTCACATTATTCAAAGTATATTTAACAAGATTTATTTTGTGTATAGGTCATTGTGTGTGGAAAGAACAGAAGAAAACAAAAGCAGAGTCCACGGCAAAAAATTAGTGTCCCGTAAGTTTACTTTATGGAAGCCCAGGTCTATGTAGAAGGTTTTGAATTGTGAAAATGAAATAGATCGGTTTGAAGTCAGGACTTACACTCTAACGTGATTCACGATACATATATGTTGTTCCAGATATGTAGTTCAACTAAGTAAAACATTGTTTCAGACATGGAAATACGATCAAAAATGTTCATTTCAAAAAGTGAACCTTGTGATCATTCAGAATGATCAATATTCGAGTAAATCACTAGAGATTTTACTACGTACGTGCCATTTCCAATTGACAATTTTTGCAAAGCAGTTAAATCACTTTTCCTACTAACAAAACAATACACCACTTACGAAATATTACGCGTGTAATCTTTCGGAATTTTGTGGATTCGGTAAAATCTTTCGAGCCACAAATCTCAAAGTACTCATTTGCAGAAGAAAAAAAAACAAGAGTTTTCATGGTCTGACTAATCAGTCCGTTGTGGGTCCATTGACCATTTATTATGTGTATCTAGCACAGAACATCTTTTTACTGCTCATTCTACTGGTAGAGTAGGTCTGGAGTCAATTTGTTTTGGGATAACCGTACTTGCTCGGTGATATCTACTGAAGGTTGTTCATAGGTACGAATAATTATATATTTGGCATTGTCAGCTCATTTGAAACACTGAGATCCATTGATACAGATTTTCAATAACGAAAAAAGACGTATTTCTTCAGATGTCAACATTCCGCACAAAAATTCCCAGCATAAATATGATAAATAATGTACAGCAAACAAGCTCGCTTCCAGTTATTCATTTCCAGGCTAAATACCTCACATGTATATAACAAATTTTACAGGGGAATCATCAAAGGGGTAACCGAGGCACGTGTGGTTAATGGGATCAATCAATTCAATGTCACATTGCACTCAAATAGCCTCTTGAACAGTGGGTCTTGACAGGTTAACAGGGTGTGAAGTTGGCCATGTCAGAACCGAAACCTGAACAAAACATTTCTAGGCGCACAGGGGTGGGTCATACAGGCTGTGGATAAAATCTTACGCCTCACTGCCCTCGATTGGGCGGCCTTAACTCGGACGAAATTTGTCCGTCACATTGACAGACTGATTCAAATCCACTAGCCAGTCGTGGGTTTCGATTACGCACTGACACTTTAAACACGTTGTAGAGGTCAACAACGTGCCCTGTTTCCAAGGTGTGCTTTAGAATAGACGAGGTCGCGTTTCTGGTTCCACTCTTCGCTGTCATCATTTGCCGTGTCGTTGTGTGTACCAACCACTTGGGTATATATTCAGTCAGCCGTTGTCTTAGGCACTTATCTGTTTGGTTGATACCTCTATCACCACAACTGCAGGTGAGATACAAAGCATCCCCTTAAGAAGACAGCGTGAACAAGCTGAACAACTCTTCGAGTTGGAAGTAATGGACGTAATTTTCCCATAGATTATGAGGGGGCCAAAATAGAGTGTAACTTACGACGTACGCCAATTATGGCGTGGTTGTCTTTGGAGGGCGAAATAAGTTAATTTTTTTGTCATTTTATTCCCAGCTGGAATTTATCTTTGTGTATCTGCTTTAAATATCTCAAACATTTGCACTTTTGTGCCAAACAACATCTGTTTTTATTGTGACGGATTCTCCTACAAACAAATTATTTATTGAGTGGTTCAACAGGCTTAACACTGTCGGATGAAGTGTTGAGTATAACTGAAATCCAACTGTCTGACGTTATTGTCGGTTGAAACTTTTATCAGTAGTTCGTGGATGATTTTTCAAATTTTCTATCAGTATTCATTTTCTTACACTCTGTAACCATTTAATATTCCCTCGTCAAAGTCTTGCTGGTTCTTCCGAGAAGGAATCGAACAATAGTTTGCCTTTTCCTGATATTTTACCTACCACATTAGAGAACAGTTCGATACAACGGTCGATATGTTGCAAGACCACTTGCAGTTGTCATCGTTTCAGCCGGTTGTATACAGTAGAGGCTTCATACAAACACTGTTTTGCAAAGCCCGGCAGATTTGCTTTGATGACTGCATGAAAGAGATAGGAAACAATACTAAAAAATCTCATTCATAAGCGGATATCTCCAAAAATTTGTCGATATTCATGTCCAGCGAAAGCGGAGCAATACTCCTAAGTTTATAGCGGCAAACGAACAATTATTGCTGAGGCGTCTTCTTTCGTTATCGGCGAAATATCAGCTGAGTTGCTTTTTTACCGATTCTATTGGAATAAATGGTTCCAATATTAGTCTGCTGTCAAACAAAACCGGGTTTAGTACTGACAGCATAAACAGGCAGAATGTTGTATTTACAAAACATTCTCAGGGGCGAACTGCGATGTGATGTATTTTCCGAAGAGTGGCAGTAACCAGCCAACATGCAGCGTCGTTTATCGAGTCAGTTCGACAACTAGACAAGTGAACTGAAGCTGCCATTTCAGAGCAGCTGCCGGAAGAACCTTCTGTTGACTTAAAGTATCGCAGCTGTGGTTAAAAGGTAGTTGCAACGAAGAAAGTGCTTGTCACTGGATGAATAGAGCAATGTGCACAAACGGAAGGAGACTCGCATAAACTAACCTTGAATACTGATGATTCCAGCTTGTAGCAGATTACTCTCGACGATAGTCTGTTCTGCTCGGACGGAGGGAGTATCTTACTGAGCGACAATGAATGTAAGCGTGTTATTAGGAGGAGATTGGGGATATCTACCTGCAGTGCAAAATGCACAGGTTACAATAGATACCCTTAAAATATGTTTGAATAGTGACCAAAGCTTCTGGCTGTCGTCCAGTTTAGATTTCGCCTACCAAAATCAGACCGCCGTTAAAAACCTGTAGGGTAATAAAAGAGCCCTTCTCCATACGCACGAGTGTGCATCTCAGACTCTCTCCAGGGTCTGTATAAGATCGCTACTTCAGTATACCAATCAGACTATCCTTACTGAACGCAGATGAAACGTGATAATCCGTAGATTAATCTAGCGATTAGCCACCTGTTGAGGTGTCCATTTTTTCCGTCAAAAACAGCCTCCGCCTTTGAGAAAAAACGATTGGTTCAATCGTAATTAGCGAAACTGTTCAGAATGGTCGACAGGCGACTTTGGCTAGTTGTTACTCGTCCGATGTTTTATTCCGCTGTGTTCCTTAGTGACCCTGACTATTTTTTACAGCAACTGCTCCATTAGATAATTCGGGAATGTTTTTTGGTCACTACGCGTCATATAATTACTTTGAATTTTTCGTCTTTGTCGCATACGTTTTGGGATAGAACAAAGTTATTTCTTGCACGCGCCTTTTGACTTGTCTTGGGAGCAAATCACGGGACAGTCGCGGTGTTTTCTGGACCGAGATTTTCCATGTAAATTAGTACCGGGGAGAATCCGACCTTTGTCAAGCGCGCCACTATGTCGAGAACAAGGTAGCATATCCTTTCGAGGGTTTACAAGACTACCAAAATGGATATTAGCTTTTGGGATATCTCACAAATCTCGTCTCGGAGTTCTTCATTTTTACCGGCATGAACTTCGACGACTCCAGTGTGGTGCAAATTGTACAGATCTTTCTTTAGCGTACGAGTCGTGCGTGTATTCTAATACCATGCAAACTGACGTTCAAGCTAGCAATAACCATCAAGATATTCCTGGGTTCATTCAAGTTGTCCTGAAGTTTTTTTTTAAATATTATTTGTGACATTTGAGAATGGGCAATAGTAACAAGAAATATAACTAGCTCAAACTCAGAGCTAGGGTCTACGCAGTAGTAATAACGGATCACGTTACCCAACGAAATCTCGATGTGTCCGGTACTCTGTACAGTGTAATTATTCATGCAGTAAACATAATCGTGGTACACAATTTTCTGTCATGAATTATAGTCACTACACTCGCCGCAGTTTAACTGAAAGTCCACTTTGTTGCAGTGATAACATTGCTTCTTCACACGTTCAAGAATTCTTGCCTGCGCCGGCTCGATTGCAGATACTTATTCGGTAACTGAATTCAAATCCGAAACAGACTCAGAGATAGAATTTTCAATCTCAAATGATTCGACAAGCAATGCAAAGGAGAGCTTCAATATCATCATGCACTGAAAACCACTGACAGAGTGGTTACAGTTAATAACGAAAAATGGACATATTTGTTGATGGAGTGTGTATTTGTGAGTGAGAGTCTACATTCGCCAATAATAGGTAAAGCGTGTCCAGTAATATTTTAACAGAAATATCAGCAGGCTTCAAGAGAACAAAAGGTTTCATCCGCTTCATGTAATCAACGGAAATGAAGGATTCAACGCTGGCTATTAATTCTGGTCAGAATTAATGAAAGTTGCGTTCGGATCACTACAAATGAAATTGGGAGTGTGATAGCACAACCTCCGGTTAGAAGCTCGAGCCACCGTACCTCCATACCCCGCGTATTGATGTTACCACCCGGCTATCCAATCACAACCGGCAGTATGTACAACGTCAATCCCAACTGCTCCCATACTTATATCCCACTGGTCAAACTATCGTAATGTAGGTCCAAAATATATATATATATGTATATATATCCCCGTGTAGTGATTGCATTAAATACTGGTCTAACATTTCTTACATTGTTACAAGTAACCTACTCTCCATCGACACTGCGAACTCTCACATGACCTATCCCTTTGTTTTCTTTGTACCGCCTCATTGAGCTGTTTACGCTACCCTATTATTGTTTGGTATCTACTGACGGTTAAATTCCGTGCTCAGAGTTCACTTGGTTGTAAGTTGTATAATTTGCTAACCGTTGCTTACTTACGTAAAGAACCAGTTTTATCCGAGTAAACCTCCAACATTTTGTTTTATTCTGCCTCGAATCAAGAGGTTTACAGCTGCCCCGATAGACTGCTTATAGCCGTGACTCCTGACTGATTTTACGCTACCAGTGTCAGCAATAAAGGAATGTTTGGGATCACCGTTAATAGTGAATGATTGTGTTATATGATGGGTAGAATCAATAGAATTAATAGAAATTACAGTGAGGGCAATTGGTTGACAGTCAGATGAGATACTTTGCTTTTCTAAAGAAGTCTGGACTAAAAACATCTTCGGTCTAACATAGACGGCTTGAATGTGACTTATCCTACCACATTTAACGCATTTGGAATTGCAAGTCGGACACGTAACTCGAGAATGCTTATGATCACTTGAATTACAGTTGTCTCAACGTTGCACAGAATTAGGACTGGAATGATATGGTTCAGCTGCCGTATTTCCCTTAAAAGTTAACTTTTCAAACTGTTGCTGTTGTTGGTGCGCCTGCTTTCCAGCATTGTTGGCATTAGATAACACAGCTGGTTCTTCACTCACCACGGCCTTTATATCTTGAAATTGTTCACAGATAGCTCTGGCAGATTGGAGGGATGCCTCTTTCAGTAGTGACAACTTTTGCCGAAAATTAGGGGTATTGATTCCTGCAATTAATCGATCTCAGCTGAATTTGTAGTTGACCACCGACATTACACCTTGCTGCTTGAGTTTGGATCAAGGGAGTAAACCAACGGATTTCTCGCTTTTTGTATTCTTAATTAAGTATGAAATTTTGATCTTACTGCAACTTCGTAGTTGACAGGCTGAAAATGTTTAAATAGCAGATTCTTCAAAGGATCGTACAAAAGTGGAAGAAGCGAATCGAGAAACATCAGATTTTTAATCAAAGCATATGCAACCTTACTAATGACCGTGAGGAAATGTGGCGTTTTCTCCTCTCCTTCTACATCTTTACGAGTAAAACACCAAATTTTGAAAAGTTTCAAGTAATCTTCGATTTCTCGTGAATTTGAATGAATGTTCAGATTTTCCAAATTGCGAAAATCCATCATAAAACTGTACTGACTGCGATGTCAGTTGTGGTAGTTGGGAATACGCGATAGTAATCGGAAATGTACTAAGCTCAAACTCAGAACTAGTTTATAAGCAGTAATAATAACGCATCACGTTAGTCAACGAAATCTTAATGTAATCAGTAATTCGTACAACGTGATTTTTCATGCAATAAAATAACTATAACACGCAATATTCTGTCATAAATTACAATCACATAACCATCGTTGACCGCATGTATATCATTCATTCTTGTTTCATAGAAATAAAATTATATCGTTGGTACAGGTGACAAATGTGAATTTCTAAAGTCCATCAGGCATAAAGAGGATAGGGAAAAAGAAAAACATTATCGAGTTCCAACATTTGCTTGCTTGGACAAAGTAAGTAATGTTGTGTAAGATTACTTGACACCGGATACTCAGTTCAAGTAGTACGACACATATAACGAGCAGGCGTTGCAACAGTGCTGCTACATTTGAATTGTTTGATCAGAGTGGCCGAGAAGAGAAAACCTGCTCAAAATGACATAACGCTACTGTGTTAAGGATTGTCGTGTCTTTTGGAAAAACCTCCTGGACCCGGACCATACTGTTGTGTGTGCCCCTTTTGGTTTATCATTCGTTCACAGGACATACGCTCATAAATGCAAGGTACTTAACTGGCATTCGAGCGATAAGGGTGTGAGCAGCACTTATCAGGAGACGTTGGTGAACAAGTTGCCCAGTTCGAGTCAGGTGAGTGATCCTAACGAACACTGGGAATAGATTGGCGCAGCTATGAAGGCAAGCTGTGAAGGGTCTGTTCATTTGCGAAAGAACTGAATTGTCGTCACGTCGATATACCTCATGAACAAGTATCAGTCGATCCCATCTGGTTCTAAATATGATGACGACCGTCGAGAATTTGAACGTCAACTGATTGAAAGCTTGCGCAAAGAACGTGAGCACTGCTTGATCGAACAGTCGAAAGAGATGGAAAAAATCCTTTATATCTGAAAATATCAGAGGGCTTTTTTCTCTGATCCGTGGTTGTACCGGCCATCGAGTCTTGTTAAGTGAGACCATATGCCAAGAAGATAGTTCATCTATCATCAATCAATCACGCCAACCTGACAGGCGGGCTGAACATTTTGAGGAACAGTTCAGTTGGCCTCAGCCAGACAATGTGGACAATGGGACACAAATGGTGAATTACTGTGTTGCATACGGCCCTCCGTTGGAAGCAGAAGTGGTCCTGGAACTTAAGTTATTAAAGTGTAACAAAGCTCCTGGACCAGACCTCCTCTCTCCCTCTCATTCCAAAGATGGTGGAGACAGGTTAATATAAGAACTGATAAAACTCCCCCAGATGGTCTGACAGATTGAATAGGTACCTCACGATCGGTGCTTGTTAACAGTAATTCCCGTTATCAGAAAGGAGGCCCGAAGTCTTTGTGACAACCACAGAAGCATCAGTCTGGTGTCTGTTGCGTCCAAGTTACTCACTGGCCTCATTTTACGTCGGCTCACCAAATGCAGAGAAAGTCGGATACGTGAAGAACAGGCAGGATTCCGATCTGGTCGTGGATGCGTTTGTCATATTTTTACCCTGTGAGGGATCGTGGAACATCGCCACTCTTATAGGCAGCCGACGGTCGTGGTCTTTTTGGACCTGAAAGTTGCTTTTGATTCAGTTGCTCGTAACGTTACTCTGGAGCTGTTTTCTTCGCAAAGGGAATACCCGTGAACAATGTGAATCTGTTGAAATCACTGTATACCCAGTCGGCAAAAACGGTGAGAGTTTATGGACGACTTTCTCGGGCGTTCATTACTTCTAGTGGTTTTCGTCAGGGATCTTCGATTTCTCCCTTCCTGTTCAATTTTGTCATGAACGACATTTTGGAAGGTTTACCTGAGGAATCCATTGAGGTTGCTGTTGAGCTTCTGCCTGGTGCTTGGCTGACCGACGCTGAGTGTGCGGATGACATTGTTTCACTTAGTCTCTCTGCGGTGACATACAGACCATGCTGAACAGGTGAGTGTTGCTTCAAGACTGGGGCATTCACACTCCAATCTTCTCTTTTTCAGGTAATCCGCTTGAGACTATGAAAATTTTCACATAATTGTTTAACACCACCTCGTCCGTCTGTAATATGGATGATGAGATATCAACGAGGATAGCAACGACACCAGTTGCCTTTGCCAAACTGTGTCACTTGTGTCGTCAAAAAGACGTTAGGTTGTTGCTAAAAGAAAAAGTATTTAATGTGCGTGTACGTTCTGTTTTGCTCTATGGTTCGGAAACGTGGCCTCTTCGCAAGGATGATGTCAACATGCTTGCTGTGTTTGACCATCGTGGTCTCCGCCAAATAGCCCACAGTGAAGGGACTGATCGCGTGAGCGACGTGGCAGTTCGCCGACGTGTATTCCGGAACGCTCCGGATGTGTGATCAATTGATCAACTACCCACGGTGCACAGCGTGCGATGGTTGGGTCACATACTCCGTATGTCGTCTGATGGTTTACTGTACCGGGCATTATATACTGAGACCACCAACAGTTGGGTGAAACCACCTGGTGGTCAAGCAACAACGTGGGCACGAAATATGAAGACCCTAACTGCTCCACTGAGCAGAGCGGGTAGGTGTCTCCGGCTTGGATGGGGTCCTCTCGATCACTTAAATTGCTGATTACAGATGCTATCTGGGATGGCGGTTTGTCGCATTCTGAATATATGCCATTTCTAGTTCTTCCGTTCAGAATTCTTTTATTAGTTTTCAACCTTTTTCGTAGCGTTTTTCCCCAGGATATTTCACGTCACTGTTGTGATGAGCGACAGCCTGAGCCACAGTAACTTTTGGTCAGGCTCATGGCTGCTATGATGATGATGATGATGATGATGGAGCGTAAACCTATGCGTGACGAGGGTGATCTACTCATTGTTATGGGAGTCGCTTGCCACTTACAAAGTTTTTCCTACAACTTAATACCAGATTCTAGCGACAAACAGCGGTTGATTCGGATGTGTTCAACAAAATAGTTGGGGTCATCGTGGGTACTCAGTAGAAACACTATGGATAACATGGAAAGATTTTTTATTGCCAACTTAGAGACTGAAGTTTACTAGCTATGATTCGATCATAGTTTTTCATGGTTTTACTGCTGAACCATGCAGGGGGATGTTCCGTAGATCTGCTGTGGATAGCACGTTGGGCTGTGTAGCAGCCAGAAAATAACTGTGAAGAAGTAATTGATTATGGAGAAATACTTTGTCCATTAAATTTGTTTAATACTACTTCAGCGAACCAATCTGTTAGAGTGGCAACCAGAAACATTCTTTAATAGCGCGATACAAGTAGCCATTGACAAACTCAGATACTAATTTAGCTTTGGAGTGAAAACTCCAAAAACAGTGGTCTTCACTGAACGATAAGATGAACGAATGGTTTACAGGAAAGACAAAAATGTACAGCATTCACAATGACACGGATTTTTGTTTATCAGAGGGGTACATTAACAAAAACTCACCGTATCTTTCGACCTCTTCCAAACAAATTACTCTCGTTCATCCTGGTAATCAGTGAACAGGATGCTGTTTCTGTCTATGGGGTACAAAGCTGTAAAAATATATTGATGTGCCTGCAACCATGCCTTTCTCTATACCACAATACAGTCATTCATCTCTGAATTCTTGTTTGTTTCACGTATGCACTTTTGACAACCTGTGTAATGACTTGAAGACTTATGGAAAACATTTGCGGATCAAGTCCTGTCTCTTTTGTTTAGTGTGTTCACGAGTGATACACGATGACCACCGAAGAAGCACTGACTACTTGAGCTTTTCTGGATATTCGAAGCATATTTGCAACATCAAACCGAAATCGAGGGATACGTATCTTTTCAAGCGTAACTACCGTACAATTTTATTCCAACTCACAAGTGTATACAGATTATGAAAGAATGCGATATGCAACCGGCAACCGAACCCACACGGAACAAGTCTGTGCTGGCAATCGCGTGCACGTTGGTATTTGGGTGTGCATATCGGTGAGTGCCGCAAGTATACCACTGGTAGCGCCTGAATTTCTCGATTATCACCAAAGTGCACTTACTCACTCTCTTGACAACAGCTGTGTACATACTGATATAAAAATAATGTAGTTTGGTACAATTTTGATAAATGTTGCTATATTAGTGAGGAATCAGATGCGATAAAATCTGGTGACTCCAAAAATTACGTCATCCCCTAGAACCAGGTAGAATCTGTTTGTTGGCCGTGATATTAATAAATCAGAACTAACTTGTAAGTGGATGGTAGATTATTGTGAACTCCATCAGCAGATTGATCATTCTAAGAGCCACACTATTGAATAAACGATCATGCTCCAGTGTGGGTTGCATGCACAATGGCTATGTCTTGTTAACTGGTGTAATGCAACTTACCCAACGTTCTGGACGAGCGTGGCAATCGACGCTTATGCAGAGTCCCCGGTGTCTTGTGTCAGCTAGACTGATATGATAAATCACAGTTGTGCGTGATGAAGCGTTGAATTGTATATCATAATGCTTAACGCAGTTTTGTGCACAGGATGTTCTGTGGAAAAACTTCCCAGACAATAAGTTGTGCTCCATACTGTAACTTGCAACTGCCCCGTTTTAGCCCAGTGTTGTTTGCGTTTAAAAACCCGCATTTCATGTTCATTTACTAATGAATTAGATAGAACTCATTCAATCAATGAAGACGCCATGTGTGACAATCTCACTATGAAAATTGATTCTGAACAATTTATGTTGACACTGGTAGTCAGCATTCCCACAGTTTTGATTCTTCATTTTTGGTGTCTGTCTGTTTAATCCCTTAAGCCACGACTTCCGCTCTGTGAAATTTAAAATTAGTTACATATCCATATGTGGTCAAAATGTACGAAATGTTACTCCGGAGAGTATGAATTGCTTCTTCTCATTGTTTTATTCAAAACTTGAGCATGAACATTTGATAATCAAATATATTATTGAGACAAAGGTCATACTTTTTTTATTTAAGTACATATCTGACTATTACTGTTTGTTACCCAAACAATTTGCTGACTATGGACCTCTTGGTCAATCTTTTCGGACAGAACATCCACCTTCTGAACGATGCTAAGTCTAACTATTAGGTTTGCATTCACCACATCTCAGCAGATGCACACTTGATATAATCAGACGGTGTAGGTCAGACTTTTGGGAAATGGTCTTAATTTATTGTCAGCATGCAGGTACCTATACATCTTTGTTGTGCGTGAACAATCGCCTGGATTCATGAGGCACAAAATGTTGGAAAGTGAAATGAATTGACAGACACTATGTTATAAACCGAAAATTTTACGCAGTGAGCTACCGTTTTTATGAGCACCGTTTGTGTTTTGGGATTGGAAACAAACGAATTGGCTTTGATTCCTTCTGTAACTTGTATGAATGCGGTTCTAGCTAATGTAATTCAGGAAATTTACTTGTGTGCTTGAGGAGACGACTATCCAATAACTATGTAACAAAACCTTGAAAAAGCCAGTGAAAATAAATTTACGTGTGAACTTATTTTTGCAGTCAAACCATGTGCAAAACAGTCCTACCACCGGAAGTACATAAAAGGTGAGAGGCGGAAGAAGAACTGTATGTGGCAATACAAACACCAGATCTGATTTCATGTTTAGTCAAAAAATATTGGAATATAAACCATAATTAGAGTCAGAAACCTTTCTAAGATAAATTGGTGGACGTCCTTAAATTGCTTAGCATAGAAGAATATTGCAAGATAACACAGCTTGTAGGACAGTATGTATGAATGTTCACAAGCAGGATTGAATTATACAGGTTGAGAGAGGCCTATCAAATGGGAGTTCTAACTTCTGTGTTCACACGAAGAGACCCAATATAAAGCCCAAGTGCGTTGCTCGCTTGAACCTGAGCCAGAGTTGGGCTTTAGACTTAAGACTTTAAACAATCATTACAACGTGGCCAATATGAAGAACAAGGGTTCATTACAAACGGGTTTGTTGCTTGATAAGAGGGATGCGTAAGATCGACTTGTCACTTGAAAAGGAAAAGTCTGCTGATTGAGGAAGGGTGTTGGATATGGTAGAGTGTTGACTCAAAAGGACAAGATTAAACTAGTGTTCAACCAAAACAAGCAATTTCAAAACTGACGTGGAGCTCACCTGAAGCAAAAACAAAAATGAACGAATTATACCACAAATTTCATTTGGATTCGCTAGAAATGTGGAAGCACCTGACAGTTTAAGAATATACTCCGGGAATTGTCCGGAAAATAGTTCCCCGGCACGATCAGGAGATACCGTCGCACAAAGTGAGTGGTTAAGACAGGCAAAAACATTTATGTAAGCCGGGACTGACGACGTATAATTTTACGCCTACCCCTAAGGTTATTTTGCAACATAGTATACAAACGGTTAACTCTTCCAAAATCATTCAGCCCTACTGGCACGTGTGTACTATTTATAAATTTGAAACTGCTGTTGTTTGGTACCGATGTCGCGTTCACAGCTGTCCAGTTTCGAACTGCGTGATGCACTGCATAAACATAAGCTTCCTGTGAACACTATGATATAAGTCAGTGTGATGTTTGTCCCACTATTTTAATGCAGACCACGCAGGCAGAGTAATCAGTTGGTTAAGACAGAACGTTTCCTGTGTTCCGTAAGCTAAAAAGTGAACATGTGCGGGATGAATTGTGGTGCACGGATTAACGGTAGTTCTAGAACAGTCCTAACGCCGTGCTGAGATTCGCGAAACGTTTGAATAAAGTGAGCTTATCAGATCTTTAACCAGACCAACTTGAGTGACTTCCTCTTGGAAACCATAATTAGTATTATAATTAATTATAATTATATATATTATAATTATAATTATATTTGACTAGTATTATTATAACAATTAGTATTATAATGAGTATTGTAAGCCGATGCCGCCTCAGCTTCATCCGTGTACCTTCTACATGTTACCGTTTTGCACTAAAACGGAAACAAGACGTCTGCAACTTCTTCAAATTTTCCCCACTTTTTTCTCGTGCAAACAGTACCAGCGTGTGGGTTTCTGAGCGTCAACGTAAGACAAAAGCTATTTGGACTCATAACTAGCAATGGAGGCTTGGGGATCAGAGTGTTGTAATCTTGTGCTTGTCAACAAGGGAGGCAGAATGAAACGACAAAACGCTCGCATGCGGTGGCATTCTTTTGCACAAAGTGCAACAGCCCAATTTTCGAGGTCTCGCCCCTACATGTCACCCAATACATGCTTGAATGAGTCAGCCCACACAATTAATCGCTCCGAGGCCCACAACATCTGGACTAGTAGTTTGGGGGTAAATATTCGACTGTGGCAGGCGAAAAAGACACAATACATAGGAGGTAAGTTGCTACCTACAGACATACGTTAACTATCTACAACCGCTTCACATCTGTTAGGCACATACACATTTGTTTACGAGCTTAGGTTTCAGGTTGCGTGTATGCTTGGTGGTGTGGATAACTTTATTTACACTAAGCAAACCCCGCTCACATGACAGACCGCCGAGAAACCGATCTAACTGTGTATGTTCAAACGATTATTAACCGTCAGTTATTCTGGCTTTTGGAAAAGGTCAAACAACTATGCATTTGGCAAGAACAAGCGTATTTTCCAGGTCTTTGTACATTGCATGATTGGCTGGGTAGCTTTGTTGGAACGCCGTTCATACGCACCGATCATAGGAACACAGCTTCCTATCGGAACTTATCGTATGCCTAAAAATTTACGATTAATCTTTGAATAACAGCTTTCACTTAAAATTTATTATTTTGAAGCGGTCAACAACCTATCTCATCAGAATACTTGTACTGAATGGTTAAACTCAGTTTCCTGACTGGAAAATTTTATAAAATTTCTAGATGGCGCTGTTCTCATTACAGAAAATTCCCACAACTTGTACAGTGAACATCGGAAGTCTGAATGTTTTTAAATATGTCTACCACAATTGTACATATCCGCTTGTTTGCTCCACATAGCTACCTTTGAACAGAAGGTAGAAACTTGGCGTCAAACTCTTATCACAAGCAAAATTGATGTCTGCAGTTTTCGGAAAGTTTGTTTGTTGTACCAAGCTGTAAGATTGTTATGTTTGCACAATATCTCCTAGTGACAACACACAAACGTTAGACATACCTTCGATTTGGCTCGTCCTATTTGATACTTGGCGGGCGTCAGACAGTCAGTTTTTATATTTTATGCCCTGGTTACTGCCGTTGTGTTCAGACTAGGTCATATGTAACCGCTATTGATCAATCTTACCATTTTTGGCAACATTATTTTTCTACAGGTTGGCTTGTTACGCTTGAAAAACACACGTTAGAACCAAGAAAAGTTAAGCTGTATAGGAACTGAAATATGCTTCCTCAGGTATGTATGTTTGAAAACGTATGTAAAACGCCCCTATATTTTCAGTTTTACGTCAACCCAAACAATAGGTTCATCTATGTAATATCATCAATCCTGAGTTTACCGTAATTTATTCTAAAATCCTCGAATATCGCAGCATGACTGAGCCAAACATTTCAGTGTTCTCATATTTCTAAACTAACTCCAAAAAAGTGGTCAGTTATATGTGCTCTTGATTGTATGCTCAACTGTATTTATGCTTCCAATGAAACAAATTCCAGAAACCGAAATTTACGACGATCGGATCAGACGAAGGACTAACATAGAACATCAATCGGTGGACTCAGCGCCCAGCTCGAATGAAATAAGTATATGATCATCCTCTTTCAAGAAAACTCATCACTAGTGATGTTTTCCAGATTCCCCCAACTTTGCACCTCTTGTTTGATGGGTGCGTTAGAAATCGGTCCGTTTTGCTTACGGCTTATTTGAAACAATTATCGATCTACCAGACTAAGCAAAAACATACCGTCACCTATGCTCCCCTACTACATATCTGCTCGTAATATTTGACTACTCTAAATTACTGCCTAACGGTGACGTGTCTCGGTTTTTCACATGTGTTGTGCTTGGCATATCAGCTTATTGTTGTCATAAGGTTCAGTGTATTACCACAATATGGTCAGTTTCGTAACTTTTCCGATTCGTTTTGAAATAATACATGAATACCCATAGACATGTTATGTGTAGTGAGGGTTACGGATCTATGTTCAATGATAATCAAAAACAGACGCTTTACGGCAATGTTATGGAATCGCTTGTACGGACTATCAATGATGTTGCAGAGTGTATACGATCTGCCACAGTTGAGATGACAGATGTAATGAAAAGATGAACAAAAGTTTGGATAGTTGAAAGCAACCATGTCAACTAATAAATAATCAAGATTGTTGGATTATTTCCAACCGAATTTGGTCAGTCTTATCTGCCCTATTACTTCTAAGAGAGAAATCTGGAAAAAGAAACACAACTTTCCAAGCAGAATGTTTAGGAAATGAAAAATAAGTTTGACAAAACAAACCCAAATCTTCAGAGAAGACATTTTTGGTGTTTACGACTTTCCAATGCTTTCCAATGTATGACGTTTTTTGATGGAATTGTTCCAATGTGACGACAATATATTGTCTATGGTTAACAGTGTCGAAATCTGGCTTAGCTCTATCAGTTTATGAGAGGGAAACATTTGGAAAAGGGTAGGAAGTGTACGTGATTATTCACGATTACTAACCGTCCACCACATTATTCTTCCGAGAATGAACACTTACCTGTTGCTGTCGTGGTTTCTCGTACGTCACCATTTTGTGACCCATAATTGTATTTGTTTTCCTGCTCAAATTGTAGTGCCAGAGGCATTACACCACTGCCGGACATCCGTCAATGTCATACTTTAGAAATCAAACGTTTCTGCTTGTTGATGCGGTACTATATCTGAACCGCAGTGGTTAGAGTTGCACTGCATATCAAATGGACAGGATAAATTAAACCGTATGGATATTAGTGCATCAATGATCAACCGCTACGGTGTCGTTATAACCTCTTTCTGCTTGTTATTCTTACGCCATTCTTCAAATATGTGAGTTTAGTTTCTAGTCGTTATCCTTATGTACGTTAGCGGTTCAAGTATTCGACTGTCCATTTTAGCCAACCTATTACCTTCACTCACCACGAAACACACATTTCTTTAATTACTCTGAGGTTTTCCGGGCCAGCTGGTAATTCAGTTGGTTTTGGCAACTACCCATATGAAACAACTAACACACTGCTAGCATTTGTCACCTCCGGTTCGAACTTAAGGTTGCTTTGTAAACAGCTCCGAAGAAACCGATGAGGGTTTGGTTCATATTTTAGAGATCCCACACTACAAATTAACGAATTATCCATTATGGGGATCATAATTTGCAAATCGGTAAGCACCTGCAACATCCGCCTTACAGAAACAACAGAGCAACACGAATTACGCAGTAAGATTGTGCATTCTTTCTAGGCGATATTCAGACATACAATCGATGTCGCAGATAATGTAGGTTATCAAAGGCAACATGTTCCATTGTTCTTGTTAACATATCTTCATCAGTACTGAAAAGTTGTCAAGCTGGTGCCATCCAAGTACGTGAAACTATCGATATTTCCAACGGACTGTCTGCAATTTGGTCCATGGGAATAAATGATACCCCGCTGTTGAAATAGAACTCTGCACTTTGAAGCTGCTAACCGCATTCCATTCAGACCGCAATGATCATCTGTCCATACCAGATCGGTCAGCATGTCTTTGTGAGAGAGTAAACGGGACAGTCTCATTCGTGTACTCTGTCACTCAAGGTGATGTCAAATAGAGGCTTCTGATCAAGCCTCTTGTATATCGCATGCTCACATTCCAGAATATCGTCCCTGAATCTATTCAACAGGAAATGAGAAATCGAACATCCTTGGTGAACAAATCTCGAACTGAAGAATACTGGTTATAATTTCAGAACAACTTATAAGCATTGGTTAATCTATTTCGGTAGTCTGATCTGAAAAAGCTATTTGCGTCTGGAGAGAACCATTACTACTAAAACAAACTGCCGGTTGTTCACCTGTTGTTCTGGAATTATACATGTTCATTCGATCCTAAGCATACTCCAATTATTACTGGCTATACATAGCCGTAAACCTGCATCATGCTTGTTGAGCAAACATATAATTAGTTAAATGGATTCACTTAGTTAGTTGGGGGTACTCGCAAAAGAAGATCTCTTCTGAGAATGTTAGAAGTTATCAAAACAAAGACTACCTTCAGTCACAAAAGGACTCTTATTGTCGATTACCCATAAGGGTATCAATGTTGTAAGACCTTTCTTTAGGTGAAAATGTAATCAACACAGGTCAGACTAGATCAGAATCCTGCATGTGCTTCATGCCACTAACATTTACTGGGTATGATTATTTGAGGCTGAATGAAATTATTGAGTAACTTGACTACAATAGGGACAAGCCTGATGAATCTGTGACTGATGTACCGATTTTGAATTCCTTCTACGAAACCAGAAAAAACTGCTAAAATGTACTACGATCAGCTACATTCTCATTTATCTACATATCCAAAAAGGGAATTGTCATTTCTGACAATGACCTATTGAAAGAATATTGGAACTGTGGAGATCTAATCCTGGAGCCGTGCGGCATTCCAGCAACCACATCCCAAAAACTCCTGCTTCAAGCGAATAATTGTCAAAAAAGCAATAACTAACCACGGGGATCATGTCGTCCATCCAATTTATGTAGGGCCACCTAAACTATTTAGATCAGCTACCAAGCTGGCGTGAGTGGATGATTGAAAGTGAGCCATACTTTTCAAATGACAACGGAATCACGATTCAGGAAGACGGCCTTTGCGTCATTTCAAAATAAAAGGACTTACTTCATCCGTTTCCATTATTCAAACCGGTAAGGTTGGCTGTCTTTGTTGGAGCTTTCAGTTAGGAGGTGTTTGGGCACTCAAAGGTGGTTGGGAAATTCCGGGCCATTGGAGATAGAGTGATGCACATTTATGAGGCTTACAGACGTGACAGTAATCGATTTTCCCTACAGCTGTACAGATCTTTTCACCCCCAAACCGTTGCGTCTGTTTCCACTTGTTCGGTATTCATGGTGTTTCTCGCCTGATCTCGTTCTGACACGTTTTTCATAAGTCATCTGAATGCCATTTTTTGTCTATCTTCATTTAAGTACCATTAAACTTTCTGATTTATAAAAGCAACTTTCAGGATGGAACTGGCAAAAGCAATGTGGGTTGTGTTCACATGGTTACGAGATAATATTCAAGACTCTTTGACATAGCACAGCCACCTTTAACTAGCTGCAAGTGTGTGTTATTGTCTAAAAAGAAGAGGTAGGTCTTCATGTGAAATAATGTTTCCTCGCGTGCTGACTTGCGCCAATTAAGTAGGAAATTCCTGCAGTGCGTTCATTTATAACAGCCTCTCTACGTCGCCAGTGCGTAGAGCTCAGCCACCAACCATACCGCTAAAACACTTCTCTTGATCTACATTGCGGCAAAATTGAGTCCACGAATTCCGTTGCTAGTAATATTTTGTCTGCTTCAAAATCAAGACGAGTTCTTCCCAGCATTTGAATTACCGTCCAGTGGGGCGTATCCAAATGTAAAAGATGTGCGGCATTTACCGATTTGCCTCGACAGATTAATCTGCGTACCAAGTCTCATAACAACATTGGCGAGTGGGCATTGGATATAATGGGAAAACTTTTGTTCAACCCTGGAGACCAACGCGAGCTACACTATCATTTAACTCCAGTAACCTCGGGCTACCAGGGGAAAGCGATTGAATCGACAATCTAGGAGTGACCTGAAATGGGCTCCCGTGCTGGAATAGTGGAGTAATTCTCCAAAACAGAAACTCGGCGCCAGACTCCGGAGTCCAGACCAGACAGCTCACCGACTGGTCAAGCCCTCTAACCGAGTCCGGTGAGCGAACAAGCACAATATACCGCTAAATTCACAGCCAGATTAACTGGCTCTAGGTGGACGGGGGTGCACGCGCATTTCCAGTGTGGTAACTGGGCCTCATCGACCCGGAGCTTTACTAATCACGATCGTTAACACCTGGATGTTCACACACGTCTTCGTAACTGTTTCAGCGCCTGAAAGGCAATGCAGGATTGGGAACCAGCATGTGCCGGTGAGTGCAAATGGACAGAATAAATATACGATATTATCCCTTAACGGATAGCGCCATCACGACAGTTTTCTCACCAAAGCATAGATAATAGAAAACAGCATTCACGAACGAAACAGTCATATAAATCACCAAAAGATTGATAAGAACTAATCCTTTTTTCATGAAATCTGAGGTACGTTATGCTGTGTAGTTAGGTTTGTCGCGCCATTTGAGGACTTCAATAAGACGTATCTCAATTATACTGGTAAAACAATAAACGTCGTTTGGCACTTCTCACTCTTGTGGTCTCGTTACCGAGCCATGTCGTTCCGCTTCCTGTCAACGTCCTATTTGACCACTTTATCTATGATGAAGGTAACTTGTTGTGTTGTCGAGATCGGCGTGGATAGTTCGTTCAAAAATGTAGTTCAGGTTGAGATGCTTTGTTCTCTGAAACCTGTTCCGTCCCGAGAAACGATATATCCGTCTAGTTTGGGTCGATTCAAAGCATTCGCATCATATGGGTTTTGGTTAGGTGAGTATGATCTAGAATAACATGTTGATACATGTGGGTACTGATCGGATTGGGCAGTGGGGCTGGGTAATTGACGTAACGCACTTTTTACAAGTATCGTGTTTGTTCGCAAACTGACTTCTGCAGGACCGGCCAGACTGTGCGTGTAGGTGCTTCTGACGGCGGTTTAGGATAGATAAGTTCATTGGACTTGTGGGTCATGGGTTGACTAATTCGATCTGTGTATGTCTCTGTCTGTCCGTCTGATTGTGTTGAAGCTGAGTTATGTTGGATCACACTCTCTTCAGTTCAGTTTGCCGGAAAGCAGCCGCGCACGACTTGGTCTGAGCGAACTTATCATGCTGGATCCGGATCGCATTCTTAGGGTTCAAGTAAGGAAATGACTTGCCGATAATCTGACAGTTGAACAGCGTATTGCATTGGGTTTCATTTAGACTGTCTGCGGTGGCGTTGCAGAAGAGATCACTAACGAGTTTAATGCAAAGCATGTTGGTACGCGATCGGTTAGCTGTGAAACATTTCGATGGCTGACGAAAGGTTTGCTACAACGAGCAGTATTCAAGATCTGCAAAGAGGTGGTCGACTGCGCGCATCAACAGGTGCTATATATATAATATGTGAGATATTTATGTAACCGTCATTCAACCGTCTAGCAACTTGTGAAGACGTCTTTTTTATGACATTTTGGATGAATTTTTGAGCACATTTCGCATATTCATTTTGCAACTCTCCATAAATAAGCATCCATTTTTGGTACAATTAGATGATCAAAATATAATCAATGCAGAATACAAGGCCACAGAGTGTACGACCCCATGCTACAACCAGTAAATCTTACACTCATATCTTGTTAAACCAGCGATGCCTTCCTTCCCCATGACCACAATTGCCTAATCGTTCTTACTTCTTTTCAGAAATAAGCATTTCATGCAAAAATTACGCGCATAATGTTTGTTTATTTCCTTTGTCCATTGTTATGGGTCTGTACTTCACAAGATGATTGATTCATTTATAGGACAAGAAATGATGTCGCTTGGTTACGGGGCCTGTAACCATTACGATTGTGTTATGAGAAATAAACAATGGGACGTTGTAACATCAAGCTGGATAGGTTGTAGCATACAGATACAAAGCTTGATCAATGCGATGTGATAATATGTCTCTATATATAAACGTAAGACCATAATGATCGGTTATTTCTTGCAAAATAAATATAGCCTTAACGATTAGACGAAAATCAAGATTTTTTCTGCAAAGCAGTCGTCAGACGTCGAGCGAATGAGCGCAATAAAGTCTCTCCAGACTGCGTTGCTCTGGTGACCACATTTTGAAAGCAATTCCTTTTACGGAGTGAATACCAGCGCAGAATTGATCACAGCTCTCACATTCTCACTGATTCCTCGACCAATATTTTCGACGGAAGGGCACTGGACTCGAGTTTTATTCGTACTGGGGCTCGTCAGTGCATAAAAATCCTGCTATCTGGCACGGAATTTAGCTCCGTACTTGATCAGTGCACGTATTTCACAGTTGTGTCACAAAGTCTTTAAATTAGCAAATGGATTTCTGCTACTAAAAAATGGGATATTCAGTTCAGTTCGTCGGAAACTACAGACAACTAGAACGCTCCGGAATTTGTTTTCTCACCGAAGTTGTTTCACCTCACCACGATCATTGAACAGGATAAATGTTTACTGAAAATTTAGCGTTTCCTTATGTTCCAAGTGTAATCTCTCCGCGCTTGTTCGAAACACCTGATGGTCAGTCCTGCTCACTCTACTAACTTCCATGCTTCTTAGGGGGGGGGGGAGCAAAATTGATTTTTTTGGTGGGAAGGAAATAAAGGTATTTATGATGCTGTATCTTAACGATATGTTTGAGCTTTAGTGACCAATTAAGCTAACGGATCAGTCAGTTGTTAGAAACATTAATTTTAAGCTGGAAGAGAAGTTATTTATGCGTAATGGTATCTGCCTTCAGTTTGCCAAACTTATTTGGGAATCATTTGAATATGTCACAATCACAGCGAGATGAGAAACAATACTGTTAAATCCATCTGACATTGTAGAAAAGTATTCTATCAATAAGATTGGTGGTTAAAAATGAGAGCTTGTTGAGAAAATATATGTCTGCTGTGCCACATGCTTCTGATTAAAGCTCTGCCAAACAGTTGAGTCGCTATGAGTGAAGTGTTCAAAAACTTTCTCAACTTGGTTTTCAAGTTCACAATATCGTATACCGTAAATCTGGTGAGGCAGATCACACACCATTCGTCCTCTGCAGTTCGATGAGGTTGTTATCTCGCAATAACTTAGAGAAACAAAATAAACCATTTCTTTTCCATTGACTGTTCTTGGTGAAATCGCCAAAACTTACACAAAGCATACATGTTGTTTAACACAAACGTACATCCCGTGAGAAAACCACGACATCGTGTAATAACTATTGCTATTTTACTTTTGTCAGTAACGGAGGCTCCATTATTTGACTGGAACTGAAGGAGAGAGAGAGAAGATTTTAATACCCATTCATCCTTAGTAAACTGATGGAAAACCGCCAGAGTAGGTATAAAACAACATGGACATTTTGTCAGCCAGATAACAATACCAACAATAACCTGTTCTTCTGTATGCATTCCGATAAATGATAGAAAAGGAGGTCCAGTGTGTTGAATTAGAAATTTACTACGGTTTATCAGTTATCGTGTCACTGTTCTGAGGGACGTACACCACAAGCGAAACATATATATCCTAAGTAAATGTAGTCTCACTCCCTTTTGCTCAAATTATCGTGGCTAATCTGATGTTCTTACTTAAACGAGATCGAGACCCTCGGAGTTACTCTTACAGAACTAGTGTACGACTATGCTTTTAGCTACGGTTTTATGAAAAGAATATGTGATGCTACAAGACTGTTGTCTGAGTCCAACCCATAGACTTTCCAGATACCAGGAGGAAGGGATATTTCTTGCGAGCTTTGATGCAACTTGACATTCACTTACAACCGACACATTTTCTCTGTTTCCTGTGTTTTTAAACAGTGCAACGACAGTTTATACTGGATTACTTTACATAGCTAGCATTCGAAGGAGGTCATCGACATAATTTGTACAAATCCTTTACAATGTTTTAGTGTTTATCGTAAGTTTCCGCTCATTTGCACTGTGCTGCAACGGACATCAATGTTGTCCTGTTTTCTACTCTATCAAGTCCTGGCTAGTTACCAAAATATAAGCTGTTTAGTCGTTTCCTTGGATAACCGAAGAATTAAGCTTTATTGTATTTCTACTACATATATATTACGTAATTCTCAGGGAAATCCGGAAAGAAACAATAGTATAATACAATTACCGCTAAGATTTCCTGCCTTCGTATCTTTCATCAGCACTATGTCTTAAAAATTTCAAGAGAAAATTATTTTGCCATTTGTCCACTGAACAGTTGGAAATAATTGCAACAACAATTTCATTTTTACTACCCCTTGTGACTAAATTTCATATTCAATTTTGTTTGAACTGGCTTGAATGTAGGTTGTTTTTCCCCATTTCGGGCATCAAACAGTATTCACTAGCATATCACTGATAGCAACTACGCCGGTGCCGTTCCACCTAGAGGGACAACTGTCTATCCACATTCCAATCAGTTATTTCAGAGCTTTGCCTAATTTTTCACCGCCGGTCGCCGACACACCATCTACAAGGCCAATTCATAATATCCCGTTATTAGGTCGACGACAATAATGCTTTTTCGCTTTCCCGGTAGTACTTGCCACTTTTATGCTGTTCGTCTCTATTACCGACAAGGCTTTTGTCTTTATGCGAGTGGTACAAGTCCATCAAAGGGTTAGCGGTGTCGGCCACTTGCGCACGCCGTCATGTAGTCCCGGTTCAAAGCCTGGCCCGTCAAGCAATTTGCAATAAATCAGACACAACGCACTCACGCATGCACATACGTATGCAACCTGAAATAAAATCATCACTTTGCTGCTGTGCTTCTATATGTGCTCGTGCACGTCTCCCTCTACCTTTATCTAACAAACTATCTACTTTAGTGTGTGTATGCCTATATGTGAATGTCGGTCCAAATAGATCCAGTTTTCATTTCTTTTGACTGTCTGTCCGTCTATCTACATAACGATCGTAACCATGGCGATAGATGTGTTGAATGTGTTTAACCGCATTGTTTATGCACTTGTGTCTCAACGATGAAAACTGCCAACGATGCCAACATGCATACAAACGCGTGCTATATTTTTTTCGAAGGAGCCGGGAGGGCGAGCAGACAGAGAGGTGTAGCCATCTGGACTTTGTCCACATCTGATGCGGCTAGCTATGTGCCTCTGCTGGGTTTGCCATCGTGGGCCTAAACACTGTCAATTCCTTGACCTGCCTACCACCTACCTATCTACATACTTGGCTCGACCTTCGTAATAAACCTGTCAAACACATTGAGAAGTTTTCGGCTTTGACACGACATGTAAAAGCAGCCGATGTTGTTTGCAATTTATCGAAAGTTTATCATTTCTACCATAGATCAATAAGCATTGAAAACAAAACAAAGCGGTGAACAAGGCCGGGTTTAGCTTTCACTAGCATACTAATAACAACTCCATTCGAACACATTTGTACAATAATCAGTATGGAGATAAACGCGAGATTGTATCAGTGGTTGGTTAATTAACATAAAGGTAACAAACAGTAACTCACAAGAGAAAGTGGTTGGGCGTTCACATATGATGATTCGGTCATGCCTAATGTGAGATCAATGGCGCAGTGGTAAACAAGGCTGCCTCATGAAAAGCGTGGCAAGGATATGCACTACTGACGAGCTCTAATGAGAGCGAAACTCGAGTCTACTGCTTCTTTTCGAAAGGAGCCGACTGGAAAGTCTATGGGAATGCGAAAGCTACCATCAGTTGTGGGCGATGTTCAGACTATATGAAACAGAAACTAGTTACACAGATCTCGTTTCTTCATACAGTTACCGATTGTGCGCATCGATGTTGTTCACATTATAGTACAGGGGCATTTGTGTTGTGATCACGGGTGAACAACGGGCAAACAAACCAAAATCAATACACCGTTCATTGCATAGCACAGTTCCACCCGGTCTGTCGAAGATATTGTAGTCATCAGAAAACAATAGTGTAGCGAACAAACTCGTTTTCGGTTAATCATCATCAAGCCAGTTACGTAATATTTATGTGAAACAGAGTTGTCAGGGCGAAACGAAAAAAACAAGTAGCAAGTTTAAGGGAGGTCAGACACATCATAAGTGCACACGAAGACAACACCTTACTACGATTACGTCGCAATTATGACGCAACTGGAACCATGGCGTTTTGATCGGCCATAGTGTGGGTGGTTGGCCATGGCGACTTCAACGTCTGAACAGAGCGCTTTTTTGCGCACAAGGATGGATTTTTAACCGAATTGCAATCGTTTCAGCTGTGGTCGAAATTAGGCACCTGACAGCTTTTGAGTGATTAGCAATGACTATATCGTGGTGGCTTGACAAAACACACAGTAACTTAACACAGGTATTATTTTTGGTATGAATCGATTTGTTATGCAAGTCTCATTATGCCAGTATTAGAAACTTTGTATTTTGTGCCTGAAATTTTTGATCTTCATCACAGCTTTTAAAGATTTCATTTGTTTCCATGTAAATACCCTCCGCTTATTGTATCGTACATCGCTGAATTTCCTAGGCTTCTTATCCGAGGTTTTATTAGTGGACTGCTAAAACGCTAAAACGGGTTAGAAGCGAAAGTCCATCCTGCACAACTTATATCTACACCATTCAAACTAGTAGACGAAAAAATAGGCCAGCTTTAGTCAGCAACAGTTAACCAGCTTGAAATTGATAGGATAAGAATCAAGGCACTTGAATTCAATTAGTTCGTACAACAATCGATCACCTATTTAATCTTTGCTAAAAGATCATTTTTTCTTTGACCAGTCGGTTTTCACATGAACGCACCGTATCCACTACTGTTTCGTGTGAGTGAATACCACAGTCTGAATGCAGTAGGTAGATGAAATACATAATGCGGTCAACGTGAATTAGTCTTGAAGAGTGTAACATTTTCCTTGTAAGACGATGAACTATTGTGTAAGGATTTATGGATCAGTTTAGGTATCTCCGGATCATTCACAGCGATAGGTATTGATGGTAAATATTTTTTCAGTAAATCCATACAGGTGTGATCTGGACAGACCGGCTTATTCCTTCCAATTGTCTGGGTAGCAGCTTGTGTATAAATTGAATATGTATTGTTTTGTATTATAGGAGGATCACTTACCCTTAAGGCCTTACCCATATACATTACTATCTGATTGTTTGGCATAGTCAGTGTTCATCAGTTCGCATTCCCTGTTCCAAACGACTTCCAATTGACAGTCATTGACGAACCCGTTATGCACATGCTGAATTGAGTGAGCTGGTCACTGGAGCCATTAACAATATACAGTCAAGGTCACGCAATGAGGTGATACCGAGTACAACAGCAACAAATTACTTTATTCACTTTGGGTAAATGGATGTTCAGCTGATGCACATTTGAAAGGGAACCAATTGAGATCAGTACTGATTCATAACCGGTCTAGAAAAGTAACTGCCCATTACCAATATTACTGTCCATCAGTGTAAGCCAGGTGGCCAATTTTTAAAACCACTGGTTCTGATCGCATTAAGGCGTGTGATAAAATCCCCGGAACACTTTTGTTTAACAAAGCTTATCCTTTTGATCGGTGTCTTTCGAAATGTATGTCTACATTTTCAATCCAAAGCCCGTTTTAGTCTACTTTGTTTGCTCTGTGCATCGCTGGATATCGACAGAAACCTAACTATCTCATTAGTGAGTTCATTAAGGATTGTATCGAGCAGTTCATGCATGAACCCTGTTAACATCTCGGCAGACCAACCAAGTGCTGTCCACAGTGAGCTACTGGCTTCCAACATCTACGAACACAGAGTCCGGAAATGATACCGACATTCTTTTTGTAATGTCTACTCTCAGATCGGTTTTGTCCGTTTAACAATCACCAGGCAGTCGGATTGTCTGAGAGACATTTAACTGCTCAAAACTAGTGTTACAAACGGATGCCTTCATCTAATAAACCAACTGTTTTATAGATTATATCTGGAGCAATCCTGTCTAATGGGCAACTTTTCAGAATCCGGCCCAAATTGGCTTTGATATGGAAACTATCCTGCACAGATCTGCTTATCTGTAATTCGAAACCCGAAGCACTTTTTTCCCGGTGTTCTGAAGATAACCTGCAGTTGAGATGTATAAATCACTGTTTTGGGGGATGAACAACAGTTGTTGACCAGACAGTTTAAAAAAAAGCGGTTTACCCATTACCCCGTTTGGTTTAGAGATACACAAGTTGTGGATTTGCGGCTGAAAGATATAAATCATATATTCAGGTTCCTTTAAGGCGGACAGTTTTACTAATTTAATAAAGCAGTTCGTGGTTTTTCAACTTCTGTCTGTCGATTTATCACACTAAGGATATTGAAGATCAATTGGCGCACAACAATAGCCAAATGAACAACTGTGTCAGCGCTTGCATTCTGAGCTTTGTAGCTAGCGTTATGCAACGGAAATTCGTCCCTTCTATCAAAAAAGCTAGTCATTATTAACAAATGAACTCTGAGAATGATACTGTAGGGAACGTTCCCTCTCTTGCTTCTTACGACGGCTGCCAAAACCTCTGATGTTACAATTCAGTCCTTATTTGGCCTAAGTTAACAGTCTTCAGCGGTCTATCCA
The DNA here is from genome assembly GCA_014338405.1 of Paragonimus skrjabini miyazakii. Taxonomy (NCBI): domain Eukaryota; kingdom Metazoa; phylum Platyhelminthes; class Trematoda; order Plagiorchiida; family Troglotrematidae; genus Paragonimus; species Paragonimus skrjabini miyazakii. The sequence continues at coordinate 40,074 of JTDE01000742.1, forward strand.
GAGTTATCGTCCGTTTCTGCTTCACAACAGAAAGTTTGAGCAAGGAATGCATTTTCTCAGACCCTAATAGTGAAAATCAAGTAAGTTATAAGCTGCGCCTACTTAGTGCAATAGATGATATAATAATAACATTACTACACTAAATTCTGTTCCCTATGGTTGTAAGTTCACCCCTCGGTGAAAAAGATGGCTGAACCGTTTAGTTAATGTCAAACCGCCGATCGTCTTTTATTACTAGTATGACAGACTTATAAAATTCCATAATCACAGTATGATAGACAAGGAGTGAAAGTGAGTACAGTCTCAATTACCCAATTCCTTTGTTGCTGAATAAAATGAGACATACTAATCATAATACATCCGTGTGGTGGCTACGTGCTCAGGTATATGGTCAACCGCAAAGCATGCAACACTAAGTGGTCGAAACATTGCTGCGAAAGACTTAACTACGAACGCCGAAGGGACTCAGTGATTCTCAGCATCTTACTAAACATTGACAAGAATGACAGTAGACTGCTCGACATTAACGCTTCACGTTGGGTTGGCGAGTGACTACGTCAAGTAAGCTCTGAAGAATGCAATGCACCAAGACCCACCCATTTCGAACCCAAAGTTTTGTGCGGAATATGGCCGAATGAAGTTGTATGTAAAGATGGAAACTGCGTTCAAATCTGCAAGTTGGTCTCACATTATCCGTAAACTGGAAAGTAAAATCTCCCAAAGACGAAATTTGCGTTATACACTATTTCAGTTTAAACATCATCCACAATTGATCGCAGCTGTCGCATTCCCATAGACTATCCAGTCGGCCCCTTTCGAGCGAATGAACCCCCCACTGGAAACATATTTTCTAGTCGGACTTGAGTTTGATCAATCTTTTTCACGCAAAATACTGCTTCAAATACGATAGTTACTTCACAATGGTGTTGTTCAATATTGTGTGTAACCTCTTCAAACCACATAATGCGTGAATTGCTAACATTGTTCGCCAGCCAGGTTCATCATGTGTACTCAATGAAGGTGTAAAATGTGTCTGTGCTGCGTTTAAACTCCTCATCCTAATTATAGGATGGTTTGTCAAGGGCAGTTGGTGACATAAAGCCAAATGTAACCGAAGATGTAGGCATAATTATTCGGTTGTCCCTTGAAACAAACTTGGGCCGGAATTTAAATCTTGGTAAGAACACCGGTGTCTATTGAAAAAAAAAGCTATGTCTAGGTCCAGCCTCCATTCTAGTATTCCTTCCAAGAAGTGATCGCTAAACTAATAGTGTGTATAAAAAACTGTCTAAATTTTGGCGGTGTTCAATTTACAAATGATATTCCTTCGAGTATTTGTTCTAGTCCTTCTATTTGGATTTCTCTGGTAACCATTACGGAGACTTACATTTCAGGACACCACAATATGATGAGGCTCAAAGCCGAACGTACACACTGTTCGTCAGAAAAGTACATGTATGCTGGAACATGAGTGATACCTGATACACTCACTCAACATTTACAGGCAATCTGGTTGTTCAGCATGTTTTCTTTCAAAAGGCAAACTTTATGGACGTTCAGTAGTTAAACTTCGGCCAAGTTCCTCACAGACCTAATATTATAGATCGAGTTTTAGTTATTGAACGATCCATCACAATAAAGGCATTTAGCATTCAAGTGAATTGAGTTTGGTAGACGTATAATGTGTAACTCTACCGCACCTCGTCTGGTTAGATAGCTATGGTAATATCCTGGACGTATGCTCTATACGACAGCCTTTCGGAGACGATCGCATACATCGCACTGATGTTCGGTATCACACAGGGTGATTCATGCTTGATACAAATGGGCACATAGGTTCGTAAGTTGGTACGGGAAAAACGAATGATTTCTATGTGCAAATTTGTGTTTGAAGGCTTATGGATGTTGAAAAAAAGTGGACGGAAGTAAATAAGGGAAAACATTAATGGAAATGCTAATGTGCAGCTATGTCAGCAACAAATACTGAAACATAATGCAATAACATTCTGTCACAATTGCACATTTGAGGTTCTGGGTTAGAATGTTGGTTAGGAAAGTTATAGCGCAAGTTGTCTCTCGCGTGTATGCCGTCTGAGTAACATTCCGACTCTCAAATGATTCAGTCCTCACCGCAGAATTGGGCAATGCATTTCACTGTGAACAGACCCCAATTGTGGAGCAGTTCTGGTTACAAAGTAACCTGTCTACTCCAGTATCGATAAGTGACACCTTAGGTGTTCACCCGTGTTTGGTAGACGTGCAGAGTACATTGTTGGTAGGATTTAGATCTCTCTTGAAGATTGGCTCAATTCTGCCAGTGTTTCTGGGATTTTCTTGGGCATCATAAATCTTCTGGCGATTCGTCTCTGGACATGTTCAGTTAATGCCAAATTCCTCTTAAGACGAGGACAAAGATGTTCTGTGCGTTTGTTTTCTGGCGTGGATTATGTATGAAAGCGAACCCAGTGGGAAAGACTTCATGTTGAAATGTTCCATAAATTCTTCCAGAAAAGTTCAGGATTATTTGCACTTGTTTAGATATGGTTGTACAATTAGTAGACAGCCACACTCTGTCTCTTATTGATGTTCTTAGGTTGCTCTTGCATACTAACACCAGTAGCCTTGTATTGCCAGGGTAACAGTGATGGTTGTGCTTATTACAAGGCAGTTACATTGTGCACATAGGTTTGGACATGAGTTATGCTTCAGCATAGGGAAAATTGAACTTTGTGTCATAAATACAAATCATCCTGTCTTATCATAATAGTGACATTGACATTCGAAGCGACTAATGGTGCTTTGCTATAAAGTGTTGCTTCCTATTTTTCTATAAGGGCATCTAAGCCTTGTTTGTACGTGCGGTTTGTAGAGTGAGTACATAATCGATTGAATAAGTTCAGACTACATTTCTACAACAACATCTATCACTTCGAATTTACTCACATTTATCTAACCAGCAAACCCTGAAAGTTCTCGACTATGCTCAAATTTGGACAGTGATGAGGCCAGTTAGTTAAATCAAATGTTGTCTTAGGAAAGTCATATTTCTTGACTTTAAAGGTAATTAGCAAACAAATGTTTCGCTGGATCGTTCAATATTCAGTAAGCATTAAACCCAATACCTTTGAAGCTTACAGCACTTCAAATCTACAGTGTGTCCACTCCGACTGGGAGCGGACTGTGACATTTTGAGTTCTTCAGCAAGTTGTAGCAGTGAGATATCCATCGAACATCTTCGACACAATTGATTTCTAAGTGATCAACACTCAACAACTTCAACATCCTTCAACTTCAGTTGGACACCGTTGCTAACCGCTTTCGAAGAAAACCTATCTGAGTACAAATGTTGCGATCAAAAGTGAATCATTTTCAATTTAAATCAATCCGAGACCGACTACTCGTCAATGAAGTTGATTTTATTTTTCTCAAGCGACGGTTACTGTCTTGTTTTCATCTGTCCACGATACATGTCTTTCTGCCCATTGAATTTGTCGAGTTTTGTGATTACTTGCCAGATGTGAAACTTTGATGAATAGCCGACAGTGCAGAATAGCGTACACACTTCAAGAATTTGTGAACATCTCCTTTCGAACAAATGAAATTTTCCCGTTTGCTGATATTATTCGCACTCATTTCGTCGCTTGGAAAATTCAGCTTTGGTCTGGACAAACACTCCGTTGATTTGTTTGTCAAGATTATTAGGAATTTGATGAACTGTTGCATTAGGCCGTCCAGTGCGGTTCGTGGTATCTTGACGGTTGACGTGTATCTCATTAGACGTCAAGTGAGCTCTCTCCTCAATTTCCATAAACTGCTTTATTGTTATCATGTGTCACAATACAAAATACATTTTCCGCAAATCAAAGTCATTCACAATCGTTAAGTATCCTGAGCTCGAACTATACCGAATGTGTGGCTAAAGTGGATTAAACCTGATGTGTCAAAAAATCGGCGGTCACATTCCAGTTTCTGGAAAGATATGATCCGCATCCAATCTAGCTTTCATTATAAAAAGAGGCACTATAGTTTTGGTTTTTGTTACACCGAGTTAATATTTTTACCGCTGAACACTAAGTTACAACCTAAAGATATTTCAGAGTAACGCGTTCGTACAGAAACTTAGTGTTTCATCCGAAAAAGTGAACGTGATTTGTCAGTAATTCTGGTGTCATACTTATGAGAGGGACCGCATGCAGATCACTAGCTTAGGACTGCACCAATACCAAATCATGTGAATTGGTGGTATAGTCGTTAAAAGGACAACTTGATTTTTCTAGAGGTGGGGTTATGTTAGTGTTAATAACCACACTTTAGACTTGTTGCTTGTTTACTTCTTCACACTTTCTTCAAAAGCTCAAGTTTTCTACATGCTTAGGATATTGTTGGTGCACAGAAAGACACTATGGGTATGTTTATCACAAACGAAATTCGACAGCTGGGAATTAAGATTTCATTCTCATAGACTATCTGTTAATTAAATTTGAGTTGAAGCAACATTCGTATGATTAATTATGCAAGTAGGTGGTAGATACTGTTTCTCTGTGCACTCTACGAGCCGGTGGGTATTTGGACAGCTGAAAATCTCGGCTAACAAAAACGGAATGTAACAACCAGTTTAAACATGCTGTAGTAGGTTAGTGTTATCACTAATGTCAGACATGTTAACCCGCATTGTGTGTATTGCAACAAAACTAGGACCATGGACCAACTGCTACCATGTCCCCGAAGTATGCGGTTCTTCGATTTGCCCATCTGTCGCTTTATCCCCGTCTGTCTACCACTATCTCAAGCCATCGATTCGCTAGGTACCACGCTTTCTACATCCACAAGTTGGTTACCCGTTGCCAACACTGACGATGACATAGGTCGATGCAAACCCAGCCGGGCTGTCAAATTTTGACAACCTTGCCGCTATTTTTGTTGCTACTACTGCCCCAGCCGCTGAGTCATCCATCGTAGGCCTGGGAGTTCGGACCATGAGTGTAATGGGGGAGTAAGTAATGACAGATTGCGGCTGTAGAGGTCGAACGCGCTCAGGCTAGCTATTAGGGCCTTGTCCGAGTAGCTTATTTGATAGGCTACTTCCGCATTTGCTTACCCTGCGTGTGACAGATAAGTCAACAGGTCATTAATTCAGGCAGGGTCAGTCGATAGGAACATGAGTTATACAAAGGGGTTTCCACTGATGTTATCTTTGTGCATGAGGTCTAGCAAGTTGTTCCCATAAGTGAAAATGCAAACGGTAAGATGGAAAACAGTAAGACAGACTGGGTTGGTTTGCTCGATTTCGTCTTTCAAAATGGTTCTTGTCTAAATTCATAAGTTTTTAGTGAACAAGGAGGTAAATTATCATCATCCATCCACATTTATATAAGTAATGGTGTCAACAAAAAGTAAATTTGTTTTCCACTTACAAAGGTCTATCTCTCATTTGTTGTTAATAATTCCATGTTTTTCTTACGGGTGAGGAGTGCAAAATAATGGTGAGAATATTAGTTTCCTTTTCTTAACTTGGACAGATTAATTATTTGCAGAAATAAACAGAAACATAAATCGCAAATATTTGGTGTTATTGTTCCTCTTGTTTGGACTCCAGCGAACGAATTCGAAAAAGAAAACACGAAAACAACTGCTAACAAATCAGTTATATAAATCTGACTCAAAACCAAACACTAGCATTTAAGAGCACGACAACATTTTGGCTTAAAGGATTTTGTTAAGATCAACATGTTGCCAACACAATGGTGGTGTTTCCACTATCTTTATCGTGAGCATGATGCAGTCTTTGTTGACGTAATCAGCCATGAATAAACGCTTGTATTTTGTTCACCATTGTGATCTTCAGAAATTTCCTGATGCAATTACAGCCTCATTATAACCATCCACATTCTTCAGGACTATCGGAAAACAACTTCAACGTTAATCATCGAGCCTTCGGCGTTGCAACAACGCCTTCAAGTACATTGAGCTTCATTAATCAGCTTGCTATATAGATTTTACCGTCGATAAATCGCGTATATAACCAGCAAACTCGAATACAGCCTAATACATTGACAGATCGTTTATGCATTTATGCAAGGTAACAATGCAATAACGACCATCAAAATCATTCACTCTGTTAATTGATTTGTATTCGATATCAAAGAAGGCCACCTTAATTTACTGTCTTCTGATAAGGCGGTTCACACTATTCTGATCCCTGCCATTTGTGTCGACCAGCGGAGGAGAATTTGATCAGTGTTAAACCATCACTGACTTAAACAGTACTGTCCAAACTTTATGTGAGAACCAACGGACAGTGGGTTTGAGTACCACAAAAGTCATGACCGAACACAAAGCCCAAACAATCCCCAGCAGCCATCCAAGACAACCTGTTTGCATGTGTTCACTGTGCATATTGGTAATGCCTCATTCTTGACAGAGGTTGCTCCAGACTATGGAAAACAGATCCAATCGATCTGGAGGAGGCAAGTTTGAGCTTTTGTAGTCCTTATCTGGCCTTCTTGCTGGGCCCATCACGAGTCAAGCAGTTCTCACAGTTTGGGTGCTCACTGGCCCCAAGCGCCTATGCGCGTACAGATCGCCACCGCCACTACAACCTTTTTCCAGCTCTGAACACATACACAACCACGCGGTCACCATCTACGCAGTCGCCCAATTGAGAAGCCCCAGGTGGATGTGATTTAATGCCACTGAAGCACATGCACATCTGATGCGTATGGAACCGGACAGAAACAACAGAGACAGCAAACATTACTGGTTATTTGAATGGGCACAAACAAATCAGTAGTAATTGCTTTGTCGCCCTCTGTAGTAACAATTTCGTTGAGCAGACAAGTTGAAAAATCTTCTTGTCGAACTAATAATGACTGATGTCCAGAAATGAGTTCTGCATTTTAATGTGCGACAAATCAGGTAGTAGCCGACTTATAAGTGGAGGTCACGAAAATATCATGGAATTCCCACTTTGTTTTGACCGAATATTACCAAATCATTATGTCTGGTATCGTTTGTTGAATCTTGGTATATATTTTTTTAAAATACACTAATGTTAGTCGCCGGCTGAGAAATCATCATGAAACAAGTTAGCGCTGGACCGGATTTAATGAGGCAAGCTGAACAGACTTGGGGATACTGAATCGAGAAGTTTTATCATATCGGTCATATTCATCCGAATATCGACGACTCCGATTACCGAAGGCTCTTAAACAATGAAAAAATCTCTAACAAATAAAGGGGTCAGACGAGAATTCTTTCGACTGAAAGGCCAGTCACCAGTTAGACAAGAGGAATAAGTAAAAACGAAGATTGCGAGTTGTCGTGCATGAGGTCGTTTAAAGGAGCCTTTTTTAAAACAATATTTCACATACCTTTTTACAAATAACGATTCTGTTACTGATTCTTTTGCGAAGGAAAGCCTGTTAATTACAGTCTGTTAGATAGATAGGTAATGCGTGAAGCAAGAATGAAGTTGCGAGGGAACAAAGCTTTATATGTAGTTCTAACAAATGGGATTTTTTGAACTGGAACCATTAACGGCCGGAATTTTCAGTTTCGTAAGTTTCACTTAAGAAGTCCCACTGCTAAGTAATTTCGGAATCTTGAAAGCGATTCAATATTTTTATCGTCAGATTTGGAAAACGTCAGAACGATATTGAACCAATGATAGGGTACACAACTTTTGCAAGGACAGAATACTGCGAGCTACAACAGACTTGAAATATAAAATATAAGATGTAGATAACTTCTGAAAAGTTGTTCACATTTAAGGAACCAATTGAAATAATGTCATAAGGTAGCACCTAACTGGTTCATAGATTTAGTAACTAACAAAAAATATACTCTGTTTGACTTTTTTGATGGGAAACAAAACGTTTGTTTGGTTGAAATTGTTGAGTAAAAACATAACTTGTTTCTGATTAACCAACAAGACGTCAAATTGTTTAAAATCGCAACATTTGAGCCGAGAAATTAACTATAGCAATAGTAATGAGTTCACGCAGAGTGGAAGAATAAATGATAAAATATTGGCTTTGTTCAAAACGTGGAAAATCGTACCGAAAAGAAATATATAGACTAATACTAACAAAGTGGAAACAATTGGCAAAGTTGGCAGGTAAACGACAAATGAATGAAAGACAGGTGGATTACGTAATCACGAATAGATCATATCACCGTTAATCTGCTAAAGTATGTGTGAAATTCCTTATCTCCTCTGATGATTTTATGGAAAGAAATCAATACACGTTTTACTTCGAGTGATGACTCGTCCGACGTGAATTTTTCGGGTCGAAATGACACGGCTTGATACTCTGTTGACTGATAACAACTTTCTTCGTTTGTGCCTAGAAATGCACCCCGTTGTGCTGACCTGAGAGATGTATTCTCACACTCCTTCTTTTGATTTACTGCGTAAATCAGCGCCAAATTGTGACTCGGTTGTAAAATATGCCGTCGTTAATACCAACCGGAAGTACATGACAACACCCAAAGGCATAATAGCTCCCGCCAAATTTACTTTCTAATCCTACTTCTACTTTGACGTGTGTTACTCACTTGATATTGAAGGGGTAGACAAGGGTTGTTATAATCTTTTCAGATAGAACTAATTGTTTTGTAGTTTGTGATAAGGTAAATAACAGAACTCATACCAGAGTCGATTATTTTACAGATTCAGAAACTAGACCAAAGTAGGATTATCAGTTTAGTGTCCAGACCTTGTGCGTTCGGTTGCAGCCAAGCCTCTTTACATAAGTGGTCAAATCTACTTCACCTAATTTGGATGCTGTATTGAAAAAACTTCAAAATTTAACATACTCTGTGGCATTCGGATCAATTGTCAATTCTCTTTTGATCGTGAAATAGACAGAACTCAATCGTTCAGTTGTACTAAGGTAGATTACTTAGCTACCTTCTCTTCAAAGTGTTTTGAGCAGACACGTTCTGTGTTCATTAAAGTTAGACGTCAGTTTTCTTATGCACAGCTGATTGTAGCGTTGATATATACACATTGGCATCCTTACTCATGGACTCTACCATACACCCCCTGTTATACTGGCCTTCTTGTAATGAAGGTAAATTCGTAGCGAGGTCGATAACCGCACCCTGCGCATTTAGAAATATGTAACACTCACCATTAGACTGTCATTATTTTTATCGAAAATTCCAAAATGTTGATAAACCACAAATTTATTTGTGATGTTTTACAACTCCCGTATTTGGGTTTATTCCTTTGCGTATGAAATTAATCTGTTAGAAGCTCATTTAATGAGATACATTGTCGTTTTTTGATATTGCCGTTGATAACCACTTAGGAATGTGTTCAGCCATACGTTGATGCAAACGCCGATCTGTCCTGCCTATGTAGACGTCATTGCAACTGCAATTGAACTGGTAGATTACGTGGGTGACATACTGATCAGTTGAGTGTGTATCACCGCTATGGAGAGCCAAGCCCCTAGTGCTTAACAGGACGCGCAGTTGGATAGGTACGTTGCAACACCAACACCAATTTGTGACTAATGTTGTTAGTCAAGTGGTCACCTTTGAATTGAATTTGCAGAAATATGTTCTTTTTCTGCGCACTGCAGCTTACTTTTGATTCCTTCATCTCACTGTGGATATCCACAAACTTTTCAGGATAGTCGTTATCCACCAATCGATCTGCCATGCAAATCATTCCGGCCCTGTGAAATAACGTTTTCACTAGCCCTCGTTTATAAGCAATAGGTGCGAAGCTGCAGAACTGTAAATATTGTCCACTCCAAGTTGACTTATGATACACAGATCTTTGCAATGTACTGCCTTGACGTCTGTTTATAAGAATGTCTAAGAACGGCAAACTTCCACCTCATAAGATACAGAACGGTTTGGGTGGACGGGGTTCAAATAGCTATAGAATGAAATAAAGGTACATTTATCAGTATAAACTAAAATGTCGTCTACGTAAAGCTTGTAAAGCAGGACCCATGAAATCCTCTCTTGAAATTACCTTCCAAGCATTCCCAAAAAGACATCCGTCAATATAGGACCCAATGGGCTACCCATAGTTACATCGTCAATCTAGCTACAGTTAACACTTTCGAATTCGAACGGAATGTTTCCCATACAAGCAAAAATGAGATCCTCATGAAGATCTAACGGAATACCTACATTTACATTTTAACTAAAAATAAAATCAAAGATCGACCAGATTTTTGTGCACAGAAGACGCTGACACAATCAATCTCCTTGCCATAGAATTGATTGCACTATTAGCGCGTGCAAGGTCATAACTATGTGGTTGATTCGTTCACCTGTTGTTGTTGCTATACGCGTTTTGTATAAACTTTGTTGGTTTTACGTTGAAGACTGATGAGAGTAAATCGAACTGTTAACATCTCGCGATATATGTATTCTCTCTGTATTGACCAAATGGATTAAGGAAACTCGGTGTTTTAAATTGAGAATAATCATCACATGTGTTTTGTGAGCTTTCATGTATGTTTTACCTTTACACCTTGATATTACTGTTCCTTGCTTCATGTGTCTCCCTTCAGTAAGCTACCCCTTGAGATTTGAATCTGGGTCGAAAACGCACTCTTGAAAAATGGCTGACTGACAACCTCTCAGTTGTGTTTTCACACTATCCACTTAGATAGCAACATAAAAGCAAATAATGACCGAATAGATAAGCATTTAGACTTTAATAGGGAAACCTCCAATCTGTTTTCGACAGACCTTCTAAAATCGATCGTGATTTGTGTTAACGTCGCAGAACGAAAATAAAATCGTCTAACGTTTATAATTCACAAATTACATGCTCTCACCAGTTAGTCCCTGCTTGGCTGAAAATAACACGACGTGCGTACTTAGTGAAAGCGGCTGCCATACGAACTTTCGACGTGTAGTGATATTCCTTAAGAAAACAAACACACGTCATTTCACGCGATCAGTAGAAACCATTTTCTTGTTTGTGCAGTTCAAAGTGAATGAATGAACCGTAACTGGAGGCCGCAACATCGGTGTAATCCAACTTATCCTGTGATCAACATCCAGACCGTACCAGAGCCTTCAAGAATTTCACACTGTTTCTCTAGACCTAGTACTTATGGAAATCACAGTGGGCAGAAGAACTAGTGTAGTGAGAACGAGCGATCGTAATGTACTACTCACACCACGGCTATTCAGTAGTAGGACCACAGCATATGTTTTGACATCGAACAAGTCGCAGGAAAAATGCAGGAAGAAACATCGGAGTGCAGCATCATCCAAAATAGTCCTCGCTACGTAAAGGAACTGAGCATTGGCGTCCGTGACAAGGGAGGCGGTTTGAGACCAAGTACCGCGTGCAAATGAGTGGTTTTGTTTGTGGTTCTGTTCAAACGCTTAACCCGTGTTGCTTTCCCCAATAAGCAGCCTTTGCACCATCCGCGTTCTTGGCTCACAACACTAGTTTGGAAGAATCATTAGTCAAAAATAAAGCAAGTCGCTGACGAAGCTCTCGTGCTTAAGTGTGTTTCTTTATTCCTTGTAACTGAATTCGTGTGCTCCGGTTCAACAGGTAACATGTACAATTGCTCCTTTGCTTTTTTATCACTTACGAAACAACTGGAAAACTAGCTTTTGTGAAAGTATCTTTTTAAGTCACAGGCAGAAAACAGAATGAAACCAGGATGCTGGATATCAGGTTAATGTCTTATTCTGAACACATTCATGTAATGTTCGCCACATTGTCCTCTTCACTTATGCTAGCAGTAGTGCTGAGATAGTGTCATTGTGTAGACAGTACTCTCCTCGATTGACTAATACATTCCGGGAAGCGCAAAAGTATTTTAGCTGTTGATGCATTTTTTGTGTGTGAGGGTGAGCATTTCAACCTCGTGGAACCCTAACATTATGAGAACAACACACTGTGTAAGTTGACTTTGCGAACACCGTCAAAACAATCGTATGCCCATGCTTACTACTGGGATATCATCGAGACCATCCTTGATATATTGAAGTAATAATGACCCCCTAGAAAGTGACAAAACATCAAGCAAACCATGTCCATAAAGTGTTGTTGCAATTACACAAAAAACACATAGAGATGGACGGTCAGTTATTAGCTTAACAGTAATGATATCTATCAGTGGTCTGACAAAACGGTATAAAACCAGCGACAAACTAATTAATCCTATATCACATAGTGTTTACCGTCGTGCACCAACACTGCTGTTAGCGCATTCATGATGCACATTGCAGCTGGGCTTAGACTTCTGTAAATGTATCACTCATACTTGTGTGGGTTATTGCTGAACGACTTGAGAAGACAACCCTGACAAACATTCTGTGAACATTGGTTTAGCAGGTATATATCACATTCTAGCTTACCTTAGTCATGTGTGCAGAGTTGACTTGCAGACGATTTTGGACAAATATACTTCAGTGATTTGTCGTTTTACCAGTTCGTAAACCAGCTAAAGGTTAACTCTGTATGACTCTCGTACTGCTTGATTCAGAGTGGCAGGTGGTATTTTAACCCCAAAAAATGTTTTGTTCATGGTTCCAAAAGGTCTGTCATTTCAAAATGGATACCTGAAACAAAATAACTTCATACCCTGAGAACTTGTTTTACGAAGGGGTTGCCCCCTAATTCGGAAAGTTTGTTCCTTATGTATATGTGAACTGAATCTCATTACATTTTCCAAACCATGTAACAGTATACTTCGCATTATGACTTTTGGCAGTTTTGTATATCATTTCTACTGCAATGGAACTCATTATCGATAATCAGTGGTAATTATACACAAATCACTTCGGCTGAATACGGTAAAAAGTTATCTTAGTACTTATCAATACTCTAATTACTAAGCATTTTAATTCCAAAAATCATGATAGTAACAAAGCAGCCAGGATAGTTATACTCACACGTGCGTTCGAGTTAGTTGAAACTACACACAACCTATTATACTGTGAATATTTATCATCGGAGATGCTATTACTTCTTACACCTAAACTTCTGTTTCGTTCATCATCTGGTTGTTACACATGAATAGTTGAATTGTCATAGGTTGATTAATAGTAATATCTATCCTCAATCTTTGATTTCATATAAAAAATTTCCGTTAATCCTTTGAATTTCCATTGTTAAGTTGAATTAGTTAGGTATATATTTGTTCGAGTTAAGAAATGTGTGCTTATGAGTTGCATACGTTGATTATTATTTCATTGACACTATACTTCACATGATAACTTCTCGACAGCTCAACTACTTTTCACACGGGACACCTAGATAAGTTGAGTCGGTCACAATCCGTATCAGATCAGTGGGATAGTATCAATGTGTCCACCATACAGTCAAGTGTTTTGACTTCGCTTGTGACTTTAATGGTCGATATACTAGGACTTTCAAGCAGTTTTACTTTTTAGTCAGCTACTTTGAACTATTCGTGAGTCGTTAAATGATGTTAATCGAATCACTAAAGTTTGTGGTAACAGACGTCAACTGAGAAAACTCTAACTCAATGTGGATAAATTACGCCTCAATACCAACGTATCGGAATGAACACAGGTTGCTTTAGAACAGGGAGCAGTGAGTATAGCAACGTGAGTTGCCACTTCATCCATTGAGTACTACATCCAAATCACCACGTCATGCGTTCGATTACTTTAATGTTGTTGTATTGGCGGATGCTGTGTGTCAATCATAATGGCTCAATCTCAGCCATGCATTCACCTCACATCCGGACCTTGTAATTTATCTGTCACACCCACACACATCCCACTACTAACAGCCAAAGCCACATACAGAGGGCTGCGGACGTCACCACCTAATGCTTGATCCGACAATTCCTGTCCAGGTCACACACAACTTTCGCTGACCGATAATCAACTCCACTCACCCGATTTACAATGAGCTCGTCTCCGTCAACACTGGTGAACAGTGCCATATGCACCCACGCACGAGTGCATTCAATGTGAGCCTCATGCGCATGAACTAAACGTGCAGCAACGTAAAACGGAGCAACTTCCAACGTCATACCACGGAAAGTGAACACCTCAACAACACCACAGGAAAACGGACGCGAGCAACACCATAACGCGATATTGCCCCTTCAACATTCCCGATGCACTCAGGCGCGTACATCTGGATATCGTTGACATTACTTTGATGAACTCGGATTTTATTTTATATTGTACGTGGATTCCTCATGCTCATCTGTATTCTGTCCTTTCTGCGACTACTCCTAGTCCATTTATATGCATCAGTTCTCAACCATGTACTCTTCTGTTATAATGACTGGTCATTGTTTAGCCGTAGTAACTTATACGTGGCTACTCAGCCCTTCTATTTTACAATGTCAGTTATATGGGTAACGATTCAAACCGGCAAGGCCTCCGAGTTCGGACAGAGAAAGGCTTTTTATTTTACGACTTTGGCGTTCTTGATGAAGTTCCGATCCAACAAACATACAGGCCGGGGAAGAGAGACGATTTCGTGTCTCACCTTATAGTAACAAGGCCTGAAGTTATATAATTCAACCAAAGACAGTAACTGTTCGCATCCATTCAGTATATTCAGATCCATTCTTCCATGGACGTATACTGCCCTGCATGATTGCATAGAACCGCAGCTGCCATACGCAACGGAACAAAGCAGTTGTTTATCCGGTTGTTGGTTCTCTAAACTAGGAGTCACAAAAGAAAGTCCGATTCGTCCCTCCATCAGTCCGACTCTGTATGTGATTACGCAGTTGGATTGATTATCGTTGTCCTCAGGATCAGTGGACCTGTTCTGAAAGTTAGGGCTTCCAATAACCCATGTCAAAGAGTTCTTGGTTTATCACAACGCTTTTTAAACTTTTTGACCTGATGTTGCCGTCGTTCATCACCATGAATTCCACCATTTTAAGCAGACTCATCCTAACATTCCAACAATTAGCTGGGTCTAAATCAGTTCATCAAAATTGAATTCAGTCTAGTGCTTCTTTTCGAAAGAGTCCAACTGGAAAGTCTATGGGGATGCGACAGCTGCGATCAATTGTGGGTGATGTTCAACTTGAAAATTGAATTACCGACAACTGAATCGCTCACCTGCAATTCAGTGACACCCTGATTGGGCATAGGGCTAGAAACGGGAATACTGAGCCATATAACCAGTATATGTTGGGGTCATCGCATAATGAAACTGTCCCACAGGTTTACCATTAGTAGCTGTTTAAGCCTAATGTTTCATCTTTCACTAAATGCCATTCAGTTCCTTCTTGATTGCTAACGTTTAGAAGGATTTTTTGTTTAATGAGCGACAGTGGTTTGGATCGAAAAAAATTAGGCATCGCTAAGGTCGAACGGGGATATGGACGTCCACGATTGTTAAATCGTGTTAATCTGCATCAACAGATTCGGATCTATCAAGTGGGTAACGCCAAATCGATAAGCACAGTTGTTTTGACTATTACGGGATTAAATAGAATGAGATTTTGCATTACGCGGTACTGAAAATAATGAACATCGCGATGAGGATGAACGAGCCGATTATACTACTAATGAGTAGTCAGACGGAGGCATGTATTGAGGCTTTGAAGCAACTGGTAGAAAGTGCGAGGGACAGTGGAGTGCAATCCAGCAAGATATGATGTTTTCCATGCAAGAAACTTGTAACTGGTAACCGTGGCACCCAACAGTTTTCGTCATATGAAAATGCATGTTTGTTCGTTGTGTTCTTAAAGCACTTGCGCCGGTTTTCTGAACAAAATTCCCTTTGTCGACCACGTTTTTGACTCACAACGGTATCACCAAGTTCATACTCACAGGTAGTAAGCCACGTTTAAAAGAAACCTCATAGCTATCGATTATGAACAACTAGTGATGAGAGATATATACAAAAAGAAAATCATGCTTCGCATTTCAAGGGTCCATACAACTCGCAGTAAAGTAACGAAACAACATATATTGTACACATTCGGAAAAAATATATGTGACAAACAATTGACAATGGAACCGAAGATAAATGTAGCTTAGCAGAAAGTTGTGTGCAAAGGGAATATACCGTAAGGAAAAAACTGAATGAATTCAAAGGAATCCAGACTGTGATTCACACACAACACAAAAGGAAACAATAGAGTTTGTTAATTAGACGCAAGTGATCACTAACTAAGCAACATATTTTGTCAATTGGAGTTGATAACGCCTTCTTGTATGATTTAGGCCATGTTGGAGTTTGTTAGGGAGTTCATTTTTCCCCGTTCAAAACCCCCTCTGTGCTCGAGAAAAACGATTAGTCCAATTAGAATGAGCGGGACCTTCCAGAACGGTCGAGAAGTAACCTTAGTCAATTTATTGCCTGTCAGACCTTTATTCTGCTATGCTCATTGGTGGCCTAGTAACCCTAACTATGTTTGTCGGTAACCGTCCTTCAATTTAACGATTCGAGAACGTTTTTAGGTCACTGCATCATATAAATACCTTGTATTTTTTCGCCTTGTCGCATACGTTTTGGGGTGGTACAAAGCTGTTTTCTGCACACGTCTTTTGGCTTGTCTTGGGAGTAAATACGGGGACAGTCGCGGTACTTTCTGGACCGAGATCTTCGTGTTAATTAGTATCGGGGATAATCCGCTTTTGGTCAAGCGCACCGCTATATCGAGGACGAACCAGCTTATCCCTTCGTGGGTTTAAAACAGAGTTCAAAACATTCCCACAAGCATGTACAATAGCTTCTTATATTTCTGAACTCAAATAAAAATCGCAAAACAAATCACAATGAAATGTTGATCGTCTGTTAATCCGACGCGACAAGTGGTGACCTTTCCACGTCTTCGTCGGTATGTCTAAACGATTGCAATCAGTAAACGCTGGTGGGTCCTGTGCATTCAAAAACGACTGTCTGTAACTCTTGTGATGCTCCGGCAATAGTGAGACTCATACATCGATAGACGAGTAACATTTCATTGTAAATTTTTGTATGATTTGGATTAGCACAAATTAACACTGAGGTAATTATCTGTAAAGACACAACGAAATCTGTTGTGATACCATTGATTTCAGTTCAAATTAGGGGCCGAAAATGCATGATTTGTTTCTTTACCACCGTCAGTATTATATCAAATAAGCAGTCTTATCAATAGTAACAGTAGTGCTGTTCCAAAATTTCTGATCGACAAAGCCCACCAGGACGTGATCAACCAAGCGTACGTAGTGGTCTGCTGATAATAATTCATGGACGTAGCTGAAATAAATCACAAATTACTCAATTTTATGAGCATTTTATGCCACAAAAAGCCCCGACAATTTGTCGACAATCAAAACAGGATTTGGTCTGGACGTCGATAAATGGAGTTAACGGGAAGTTCACTCTGTCCACACTGAAGGTGATCAATCAACTTCGTAAGATTTCAATAGATTTTTGTGCACAACTACAACCGAAGCAGTGTGTAGGGAAGGAATTCAGGTAGGTAATTCACTCCTACTAAATTGCTTCTAATCTGTCGAAACTCAGTCAAGTGTAAATAATTCTTGTGCTTAAACGTCATAACTCTCTTCCTCATTTTCTTTAAATTCACTTTAATTCGAACCCCAATCTCCGTGTGTGGGTTTCCCCCTCTCTACCCCCACCACTAGCATTACTAAATGTAATTCACTACCCGATTCGCTATTATCCTACTATCTGATATCTACAGTTAATAGGAACGACACTTCGTGTATATATGACATTTACTCTGTTACCATCTGGTAAGCTAAATCTGGAATTTCGAAAAACACTCTATAGAAAAGTTATCTTTGTTCGAAATAATTATCCTGAAAATATATCCTCTGGTTATGGCCTTATCTCACATACACATAGAAATCAGAACAATATTTCTATCTGTCATTCCCAAACACCATACAGGGCTTACAAATAGTCAGATGAGTTCCTTCAAAATAAAACAAATCGAGCAAATAAATTTCAACAAAGTAAAATAATGTTTATACAGATATATGCAAAGTAATCGCTTATCGCGCTTCCAATGTAGTAGCGTTAACAATAACCCAACAATCCTTGATTACCAATTTGAAGAGCATAGACAAATCGTTAATCGAATCCGCCTATTTCCGGTACACATAAAACCAATGATAGAACAGAAACTGTATGTTATCGGACTGTACTCAAATGCATGACTCAGAAGCCATCATGATTTATGAAGGCTCACAGTAACCCAAAGAACAGAACAAAAATTAAATAAATAAATAATCAATGATAGGGCAACTGTACAAGTTTCACAAGTGGAAAATCTGTTTACCGTCTTTAACTAAACAGTAATGTCTGCAGTTTGTGGGCCACCACGCGGATGAAATCGGTAGACAGAAAGAGACCGACAATATGTTGGCTATTAGTGTAGCATGAACAGAGACAGACCATGACAGTTTGTCCTGATACAGTGTGTGGGAATGATGGAGAGTTTTGTCTAAGTGTATGTGTACCAAAGTGAGTGAGTGTGTGTGTGTGTGTGCATATCTGTCGGCGTGTTCAAACGACTCCAAATGCTGTTAGTTTGTGTGTGTCATCAAAACCGTTTGCTTCAGGATCACTTTTGGGACGTCCACTACGCACGTGGTTAATACGTGAAATCAGCGCTGGATGTATAATTTGGTGGTCTGCTAGAATGGTTGAGACAGGAACGTCGGCCAGATTGCAGTCTGACATGGTTTTGCAATTCCCCGTGGATATTGGTGACCGGTCAGTTCCTCCGGTCCCGTCCTTAATCTGGTTTTCCAAAGTCGGAGACTTTTCTGTCGGTTCTCTGATGGTGGTTGGCCTTAGTAACAGCAGCTGCTTTTCATGAACACTTTCCACGGTCACTGGTGTAAGGCATCCGCCCAGATGATTATCCACAACTTTCTGAGATGTACGTCGTGACCACGCTCGATAACACATGATAGCAGTAAGTGCGGTCAGAAGGAATGCAACACAAACAGCCACAATGACTAACAAATACAACCGAGAGCCTTGCTCCAAGGCTCGTAACGGTGAGCCATACAAAGGGTCGTAGGTCATCGTTTGAGATAACTGTAAAATCGACAGTTCCCAATCTTCCAGTTTGTGTACAGGTAATCTTGGACAATAGGAAGAAATTGAAAAAGCAATCAAAGTTGCACTCGGTAACTTTATTTTTTCCAACTCTTTGGAAATTAACGACGAGGAGTTGAGTGACCTCCCGGCGAGATCGTTCAGTTTCAGTTGTTGACAACGCTGTTGACTATCAGGGGCTCCGGTGAGAGCAACGTCGTAAGGCGCTATCCGGGATTCCTGCAGAGGGATGCTAATTACTCGCTTTGTATTCTCGTCATCAAGGAGCAGACCAAAAACACGACTAGAATGGCCAATCGTAGCAAACGGTCCATCAGGCCAACGAGCGCGTGCATACCATAGCCCAAGGGAGATCCGCCAGACTCCGAACGAAGTATTTGGCGCTGGGCCGACGACCAGATCTGTTGGTCGAATAGAACTGGGTTGCTGTGGGTTACAGAATGTGTCTTCGTCAATTTGTTGCCATGGGTTGCCAGTCAGATTGAGAAGTAGACGAAATCGCTCACTAGGCACAGTGTCAAACAAGCTCAGGCTCCTGGCTGTCAGGTGATTCAAATGTGTCAAACGGTTCCATGATAAATCAATCCAGTGTAAGTGAAGACCAGCCAAAAAGTCTTGTTGTTCCTCTGGATGTAAGGATGAAGGCAAACAAACAAGCCTGTTTCCCGATAAATCTAAACGTTCAAGTCGTTTCAAATAGGTGAACACATCAGGAGTTAGCTGGCTTAATCTGTTTCCGCGAAGCGAAAGCGTCTGCAAGTTTGACAACCCTTTGAATGTATCCTTAGTCACATTGGTTAGTTTAAGCTCTTCTATATGCAATACGGTCAGTGTGCTCAACTTAGAAAACAAACCTGGAGTGGGACTACTGAAACCACCGAACGGGATTCGATCGTCATGACTCAAATATAATTCCATCAAAGTCGACGCACAAGGAGTAAATACATTGACATCCGGTTGTTGCAACGGATTTTGTCGCAAATCTAACACTTCCAGGTGAGACAGTCCCAATAGATTTTCTGCATCAAGCGCTGTCAGAATGTTTTGAGCCAAACGCAATTCACGTATACGGGAACAACAATTCTGCGTGAACGTACCGGTTTCCAAGTATCCGATCCGGTTGTCTGATAAATCCAAAAGTTCTAATCTGCTTAAACCTCTAAAGGCACCACGAGTCAACGAACGGACGGGATTTGAGCGTAGACTCAATATGGTTAGGCCAAGTCCATTCGATTCGAAGGCACCTTCACCGTAGCTGTTCAGATAATAATTGTGGATGAGACTCAATTTCTTTAAGTTAGGGAATAGAGAGAAACTGTTGGCCTCCAAATTGGTCAAGCCAGAATAACTAAGCGACAGGTTTTCCATTTTTTCAAAACTGCAGTTTGTACCGGATTGTTCTGTAGGACTTTCCTGTGGATACACAAGTTCTGTCAAATTGATTTGCAGGGTGTGTTGGACTGCTGGTTTGATAAAATACACATCAGAAAGTATTACACACAACTGTTCCACTGAGGTCACATTTGATTCCGTACAGGTGCAACTTTTGCGGCCGGAATTATCCGTACAATAACATCCCTGAACGGTATCGGCACGTCCAAAATTGTACTGCCCGCATACAACGGTAAGAGCGAATATAAGCCTTATGGATTGCATGTATTCATACATTAACGATGTAGGTCTGTTTGGAAGCACAGTACTCCTGACAAAATAACGTCAGAATTATACTTATCGAAACAGCCACTGATAGTAGTGCTTTCACAAACATGCAAACAATGTGAATAAACAGCCATGTGCCGGCTCAGCTGCAACCCTATTGGTTGCATTCGTCCTTGGATAGACACGCGTTGACAGCTCTTTATTGACCAATAGTGTCGCAGAAACTGTTAAATGGATATTTCCTATTGGTCACCTTCAGTCCGACAGTTTACGAGAAATTAGTTCGGACCAAACACACCAGTGCCATTTCGCACACGTTGTGGACCATACATTCGCAGTTAAAGGCGGCGAGGTTGGAAAATCGACCAGTGTGCCTACAGTAAAACGTCTCAAGTGAACGAGAACTCGGCGTTCCTACTAACAGAAACCTCATTATCCATTAAACAACCATATATGGCTAGAATGACCTCGTTTTAGTTGATTTGTTGGAATAGTTTATGCAACCACCGATGAGGTTGAAGTGACTCCCATGTGTTATCAACATAAATGAGCAACTGGAGCGTGAACATGGCGAACTGTTCTCGATTGGTTCTGCGTGCCTGCATACGTCGTCATACCCTCATACTCTTTTCTGAGCGCCATTCATGCAGCCTAAAACTGACTCGAACGAAAAGCATGCCATTTTATTCGAGTTTACGGAATGACGGTACCATGGGACATGATTAAAAAAACTGTTTGGTTAGGTTGTTCGTCCTTCAATGCAAGTTGACACCAGAATGCTTAATTACGGCGATAACTGACGTACATTCTACGGTCACTCAGTTAAGAACGCGAAGACTGAAAATTAACTTGCATTATATGCACTGTCAGAGAACCAAAACATATGTTTTGATCAGGTTCAAGTGATTTGTGAGGGTCTGTTTTCTCATGGAGAGCGAGGATGTACTGGAGCCCTCATCATTTACACCTAACGCGTATGTGTTAACAGCAATAATAGTAAACCTCGGTCCGTAGTGTGAAGTAGACTGAAAAATAACACCAGACACAGACGCGCCTTATCTACACCAGTCACACCTCCAATCAATGGCCAACCTTTTCAGACGAAACGGAAGCTGACCTAACCACGGCAAACCCCACGTAACTTTCGCATCTTTGTTAGCATGGTTTCGATTGCAACATTTCTGATAAAAGCCCCCCTAAGTGGTTGAAACGTTGAGTATCACAATTTGCTGGTAACCTCGTGTTCTTCTCAATCCGTCTATTAAATATATGTTAAACACGAGGCCCAAACTGATTGACAACATTTGTATTAAATTTGGTGCGGATATCTTACAACTCGGAGGCCAGTAGTATCAGACCTCCTGGAAACTTGATTCCAACATTCTGAGCAGCTTGCCTAAAACACAGTAGTTGGGATTTTGTGTAAAAATTCAGTCGGTTTTGTAGTGTCACTATTTCTCGCCTGACCACTGGATTTATCTCTCAAATTGTTAGGAAAAACATTGTACAATTTTGCCAAGACCGTTTAAAGTAAACACCCGTAACTATAAACATGTCCAGCTTCTACAAGCCAATGTTATTATTCAACTACTTTTACTGATAATGAACGATCAAGCACTGAGTAAATTGTTGTTGCGTAACAATCAATTTGCTACCGATAGTTTACGGGGGTACTACATATCACCATGAATCTGAGTGAGGTGGTAACCAAGAGAAAACATGCTGTTGCGTAATAACACCGACAATGTGTCAAAATCATCGTTGAGAAAGCAGACGTCCCAAGATAGATGTACCGTCGGCTCAAGAAAGGATAACTGGCAATGTCAACACCATACACAGAAGAACAATTGGTTTAGTAACTGATACTGAATTAAATGATTGTAGCCTAACAGCATTCGCCGTAATTAACAACCTAACAAGAGGAAAAATTACCAAACCTTCCGTGTTAAACAAATATATATATATATATATATATATGTTTAACACGGAGGGTTCGGTAATTTTTTCTCCTGTTGAGTTGTTAATATATAGTAACGTAGTAGTAATAATCGTAATAATATAGTAACGTGCGGTCGAAACCAGAAGGCGCACATGGATTGAATGTGAATTGCGTAACAGGGCGTGCTGCTATGTTGTTGACGTCGTTTTAGTTTTCGTTTGTGTAAGTCGTGTGCATGTTTTACTGGGCCTTTCGCTCATGCTTGATTGGGTTGTTTCTCTTTACAAGACTGTTGTTTAAACCCCTGCTTCGAGAGAACGCTGTCCCCCGGTATCTCCACGTTGCCCCAGAGTTAATACGCAAGTGTGAGAGACGAAACCGCCGGCTTGCATG
>JTDE01000742.1:80450-124325 GCA_014338405.1 Paragonimus skrjabini miyazakii
ATGATGAAATACAAGACTTACCAAAAGCTGCGCCAAAAGTTATAACCTGCGGCTCGCAGGGGTAAACTAACGGCTAGACCCTCAGGGAAATTCTGAATAGCTATTCCGATGGCCAGATTTCTGTTGAAAGAAGCGAAACCACATTTTTGTCGTTTTGGAACGCTGAATACGGGCATTCCTTGACCCAATTTGTGTTTACCAAGTTAACACTCAATCGGACATGATATTGACAAATGACCACTTGCATATTATCAAAATGTCACTTGTGAGCATGAAACACTTAAGCATAATCACATCAGTGGTATAACCAAGGCTACAACCTTCGTTATTGTGTCAGAACAAAAAATTAGGCGAATCGTCGTTGGTCAGATATTACACATAATAGGTTTCAAGAGTAAGAAATTGAGTCCGATCAATGGTATTGACCTAAGAAGAACCTGCAACACGGTAAAAAAAGAAACAGATGGCTCAAAAAGGAATGCGTAGATCTACATCATATGAACAGTGTAGAATTCAAGCACCATAAATACCCCAATAAGTAAATATCATGAAAACAGGTGCACTACAAACCTGGCACTGGCCAACGTCGAGTCAGCATACTGGCCAATACCACCGAAAGCAATTCCCACGGCCAATCCTTCGGGAATGTTGTGTACGGTCACCGCAAATATCAGCAACCACAGGCGACGATTCATGAGTAGGCCTTCGCTCGAAGAGAAACCAGAAGCAATACGGCTCTTATCTAAACTCACGTGAATGGACTGAAGTTCCGAATTGCAGGTCTTTTCAGATTTGGAGTCACAATGAACCACAGGTTTACGAAATCGAAGTGTACCTGTAGTACCCCTGTCAAATTGGTCTGTTTGCAAACCATGGAACGGAGGGAAAAGAGAGGGGCTGGTATAATTGTCACAGCAACCGATGCGTATCAGAATGTACATATAACAAGGCTTTGTGACAAGCAGAAAGCTACGTGACACCTTGACATTTGATATCAAAATTCCTTACAGACATGCCGCATGCCGGAAAAGGAAACAAGCATGCACATGTGTCTGAAAACGTAGTGATGAAAAGGGTGAGAGAGAAATGTCTATTGTTTCGGGGTCTACGTGGTACTCTTTCCACCTTTCTAGATGATTAAAGAACAGAGCATGACGACTGTCAGAGAGACAAGTAAGACCTAATGAGAGAGAGAGAACAATGCATGGATGAGCATCCGGACAGTCAGACATCACATGACAATGAGCATGAAGAAAAAGTGCCGGCAAGTGCGCTCTCCGATGATCAAAGGACAAACCAAAAAAGATAAACTACCAACCCAGACTCGATTTATCATGTATGTGACACGATCAGAGGAAACTCATAAAGGAATTGCTATGGTAACTACCGTGTTGACATGAGATATCACTAAATCATTGGAAAACTCACAGACTAGCTAAGAAGAAGGAGTGAGCGAAACCAAAGAAACCAACCCTTAGAAATTTCATTATCTACCGGATAGAAATAACACACCAAATCTATTCACACAATAAACGTGAAAACCCAGCTGCAAATGAGTACACCGAAACTGTTTAACCGACAAACTGAAGAGCTGCTAACAATGAGGGGGTGATTTACGACACACCAGTAAACTAAACGATATAGTTTTGATTTGATTATCTATCTCCGGAGTGAACAACAAAAGTTCAGTTCGTGCACGTTCAACGGGGTCATCGAACAGAATGAGTTTAGATTTTATTTTCTGATCAGCAGGAAGCTAAAAAGCATTTATCAAACGTTAACCAACAGATACTAGAGAAAGCCAGATTTAACTGAACAGTTGTGACTCATAGTTATTGGCCATCAACTGTAAGTCGGTCGGATGGCAACTACTTAAACTTGAAGGTGTTAGACAGGAAGACGAATATCAACTGCACCGACTGAGCTGCAAATGAACCTTCATGTCAGCTTACAAAAAGATACAGTTCATTGGCTTCACTGGCTGATCTTGAATACGGGTCTTGCGTTGTCACTAAGAGGTCTAGTGGATTGGATCCACAGAAGGGTAGGTAGGTTTTTTGATCTAAATATATAACACATTCTAACTAAGAAAAATTCGTCGAACTGGATGACAGTCATGTTGTCCCAGTTTCATCAAGCGTGAACAGTCACACACACAAAGACCGTCAATTAAGCCGAATAGATTTGATCGAGAGAAAAAGGGTTCGTTGCCACAAAAACAGTATCTCTATCGCCTAAGAGCTAAATGTGACCACAGGCCACAAATGAAATAGTTTGGGTACAATTCAAAGTTTGATTTAACTTTTGTTACATCTACTGCGTAAAGCATTAACCAGAATCAGACATTATTAATGCACCCTCGGGATAGACAAATGCTTCATTGCCAAGTGCATCAGACTATAGAGTCCTTCGCTTTAGATAAGGTTCCCAAAGTAGAATTGATCCCCTCTGGCCTCACAGGGCAGACCACTGAATAACGGACTCGGGGTAGGGTCCCTTGCCTTCAGAGTAGTGCAAAGTGTCGTTTTGGTGACAGTGACAGTATTTAGCAATTATCACCCTCGTTCCACTTTGCCTGTCCCCTATTTAGATGCTTTTCTTGCATCTTTACGTTAAAACAGTTTTGTGAAACCAAGTTGAGCGGTGAACATTTATGTTTTTGATGTTCGCACGCTTCGACCTTTTGGCTAGTAGGTCGTTTGGTCGAGAACTCACTTAAGTCAGAAGCATGCTCTGCATTATATCTTGGAGACCCAAATCTACGAGTCTAGCACAATTATTTACTTGAACTCACTGCCAAGCTATTGTCGATACAAGTGCTCCCGCCTCCGACGACAACGAAACAGATTCTCGTGGTCAGATTGGAAAAGGAATGGCAATGGGTTTCAAAACAGAGCAACGTTTGTTTGATTGGACCGCAGTGAACCGTCGCGTGTGTGTTGTTAGATTCAGTAAAACGGTTAAGGTTCATCAATGCAAATCAGGCAGGCGTTGTTTGAAAGAGGTTGGACTGAAGCGGTTTCCTGGTTGGAGGAAGTTCAGTCAATCGGAACTAATGCACAACCTGCTGCGAACGGAATTGCGGTCGGTGGGCGCCAATCAATCAAGGACGGCGATAAACTGCTCCATCGGATTTGTCTGTAATAGATGGAGATTGAAGTTTGTTTGAATGCGTGTCAGACCTAGACAATCGAGTTGCTCGAGGCAAGGTCGAGGAACGTGCCAACGAACGGGCCAGCCAAAACGCAAGAACGCTTGCCGCCCAATAGCAGTCGTAAACACTGTTGATACTCTATAAAAAGCATGCTGATTTCCGATAACTTGAGATTGCTTATTACCGCTCAGACCTATGTTCTCATTCTTCATCGATTCGGTAACTCAGTACGCGACAGTTGTATATTCACCATATCGACTTTTGTTTCAATGGACAATTGTTCAAAGGTTACCAAGTCTGCCTCCCACGACGCCTACGTCGACCAGTTTATGCAGACTAAACACTCCGACATTATACCGGCCAGTGATCTAGATGATCAATTTGAGAGTCTTTCTTCAGATGAGAAGTGGTTGGGTTGTATATGTGGGATCTGGGTACAATGCAGTGACAATGATTGATAACTACTGAAGTCTCTATAGTTTAGGCACTGCACTTCAACACAGGAAGAAGCGATGTTACATGCAGGTCGTCTTGTGTATCACAGGCATGAAACAAATCAGTCATAAAACAGTCAACAGCAGGCGGTGTCATCTGGTTAAAGGCGTTCATGCAGTTTGGAACAGACACCGAACTTGCTGTTGTGCCTATCCGTTTTGATCGATCAGCTACTCAGAAGTCATGCACTCGTAAACGTATGACAATTAGCTGGATTTTGACTGAAGAGCGTGTAAAGAACGTTTATCAAGAGGCTATCCAACAAATCGCCGTGTTGAACTCAGAGAAGGGAACTCAGCGAACCTTAGAAAAAAACTGATACAGTCGTGAAAGTTTGCCGTGAAGGGGTATTTTCAGAAACAGCTACGTAGTTGAGATAAACTTGGATTTCTATCCCATCGATGAACCTTATGAACAGGTGTCGATCGATTCCGCCCAGCTGTGATTATCATGACAACCGTAGAGAAATTGAACGCAAGCTAATCGGGAGCTTGCATGGACAGTTTGCATTGCTTGGCTGAAAAAAACGAAAAAAATGGAGCAATTCGTTCTACTTAGGGTCAACTGGATACTATTAACCCTAATTGGTAGTGGTGCTGGCAGTTGAGCCGATGTAAGGTGGCTCAATTGTTACAAAATAGTCGTGTACATCTTTCAGGTGAACTGAGCATTTCGACGAACGATCCAGTTTGCCCCAATCGGGTCATTGAGACAACGGGACTCTATTGGTCAGTTACTGCGTTGCAGGCGGTCCAGGAGACTTACTCATTAAAGCGTGACAAAGCTTTCAGATCAGACATATCTCGTTCTCATTCCACAGATGGTGGATAGGAGTTTATATCAAAACTGTCGAAACTGTTTTTGTCAGTTTATGTAACCAAAAGAGAGTAGTTTCCGTTATCAAAAAGAGGATCCGCTTACAAAAGATCTCATCTAGTATCTGCCGCGTCCATGTCGTTCACTGACCTTTTTGCAAGTCGGTTCACTAACCTCACGAAAAGTCAGATATGTGAGGAAGAGAGGATTCCAACGTGGTCAAGAGTGTATTGATCATACGATAGATTTTGGAACAACAGCGCTGTTGCATGCAACCGACGGTGGCAGTGTTTTTGGACTTGAAGGCTGTCCTCGATTTGATTGTGCGTAGTTGTTCTGAATTTGTCTCCTTTACAAGGGATTTCAGGGCAGTATGTGAGTTTGTCCGAATTACGGATTGCTCACTCCGCAACAGGGATGAGAATATGTGGACCACTGTCTCGGATATTCAGCACCTCCAGTAGTGTTTGCCAAAAGTACAATTTGCTGTTCAACTTGATCACGGACGATATTTTGAAAATTACGTTCAAAATCCATCTTGCGATGGCATGTACATCATACAGAGCGAGACAACTAACCGGGTTGGTTTGTATGAAATGTGCCGCTGTATGTCTTTAAAGTGTAAAGCGCTGGTTCATGTTTGAGACACATTCCCTCCACCGTTCTATATTGTGGATAGTCCCCTTGAGACTGTGGACAGTTTTACATATGTGGGGAGCACAAGCCCATCAAATTGTAACGATGCTGATAAAGTTTCATCAAGAACAGCAAAGACACATTATTATTATCAACCTGCGTCATTTGGTTGTTGCCGAAAAGAAGGGTATGTAGTGTATGTGTGCGTTCTGTTCTGTCCCATGGTTTGGAGACGTGGCCTGATCGCAACGATACTATTAGCAGGTTGGCACCGTTTGGCCACCACTATATCTGCCAGTTAGACAATATCAAACAGAACGATTGCGTATTTTGGAACGTTCGAGACACGGAATCAATCGGTTGAATAATTGAGCTGCAGATTGCGCAGTCACGTACCCCACATGCCACATGAGCGTTTACAGCACAAGGCATTACCTGCTGAGTCCACCAACAGATGGATGGGGTGAACAGTCAACGATGTGATCACAAAATATGAAGACCCCGACTAATCGGTTGAGTAACCTGGGCAGATAGCACCAGGTTAGTTAAGGACTTTGTACTCACCCACATCCCTGTTGTCATTTGACAAAAGTTCCGAAACATGTTTTTTATTCAGAATATTGTCTCACGTTATAACCATGGTTGATCAATTATTCGAACGGAAAGTAATTTCCTAATAGTGTTATCGATTCAAAAGTTGAACGAGGGTACGACACGTGACCATTACAGCCCGTCAAAGATGCCTTTAGTTCGAAAGAAGTATATACAAAGTGAAAAAAAAATCTTCTCGAAAGTTTCAAGATTATAGGAAAGAAATGAGTGGCATACCACCAACCATGAAAAACTGAACCCCAGTATCCATCCTGGTTAGAAATATCATACAGTTCCACACATGGCCCAGTATTCACATTCTTTGGCATACATCAAGTAGTTGTATCATTGGATCGTGGTGATGTTCTGCATCACACACTTGATCGGAGGTTGGCCACGCAAACAAACAACACGATTGCCAGTGTATAGATACCATCAACAACTAAGTTTGTTCTGGAGAGTTATGGAGAATGTGCAAATCGAGACGCCTTGAATGCTGGGAACTGAGAACTAATTATCGGATGAATGAGTCAATGACTTCATGCCCTCCTATAGGGCACCCTGAATTGAAACCCGATTATTCGGTTACAGTGGTCTGCCCCATGTGTGGTTACTTCACATACAACGGTGAACAGTCTACATGCATTAGTGTTAATGGTCAAATGCTACTCGTACGTCTGGATTGTGTACCACTGTAGTTCAAACATAACGTCGCGATTTATGGAGGTACGATGAAAACAAACACAACTTTGGCAGGATTTCAGTATAAAGATGGACTCGTGATCATATTTCAAAGTAATAAATAGTTCACCCTGCCGAATGACTTGTTCTGGTGCTTCCCTCTAAGAGTCCGTGTGCAACTCCTATGTCTTCTAAACTACTTGACAAGCACTTACATAGCCTTTCTACCCACCGTAAATGCCTCTGAGATACGTCGTCTAAATCGCCCGAGACCTTAATGGTTTCGACTAAGTTCAATTTAATGGCCGACTTTCGAAACGTATAATGACAACCGATTTGCTCATCCGTGTGAATAAACTCAACGTGAACAGTGCAGAGCTTGATTATGATCCACTGACACCGTGACACGGTGTAGGTCTAGGTACACACATGGATCAGTGTATACAGAAAATGCTGCAACAGTGCAACCGCGCGATGAAACTATACGAAGTAGACATACCGACTTTAAATTCCACTTGCCAGTATATGCCATCCATTTCTTGCATTTTTGGGGAGGTAAGTTGTGTTTTGACTGTGTGTACACGCAAATAAATGGAAATATCTATCTTCAAGTTTATAAATCACCCGATCAATTGTGGTATATAAACATCGTCGGATTGTTTATCGAGTTTTTCAGTCGTGTGGCTTGAAGATTTTAATTGTAGACAAGGTCCAGAAAATACCATTAGATCGTCTTCTAGAAATAACTAAAGGTTAAACTTGCCAGATTTGATAGACATCGGATACAAAGCTATCTACAAGTGGCGCAGCGCAATCGAATAATCGAAACAGTTGAGCCAACATAGATAAGATTTGGACCGCTAGGCTTTCAGTAATGAAGACGTTCAATCATAATTAATTGGTTATTTAAAACGAGTAATGCAAACGAGGTACTGTGTCCTAATGAACCTTTTAGTAACAGTTACACAGTTACATTCTCACTGTTTGTCCGTGTTTCCTGAGTGACCTATGAAATAGGAGGAATTTTCTCTCTTACGTAAATTTGACAGTAAAAAAACTTGAAACACTGAGTTCTCTCTAACCACTTCATCAGAACAGAAAGAAGACGTATGTCTTCTTTCTGTTCTGATGAAGTAATAAAGCTGTCACGTTAATGATTGCTGAAAGACATCACTTTGAACTACTGACAAGTTGTAATAAGTAGGCAGTGCAGTAATTTAAAATAATTAGAAAAACAGCAGTCAGTTGAACGCGCCTCTCACCCTCCAGATAATCAGAGATGACCAGATAAAACAGGAAGTTCTTGATACGTTCCACCTCTTTCATACTAGACGACTTGTTAAACTTTTTAATAATATAACTGAGATCACTGTGAAACATTAAAAAGCATTAACACAGCCACTATACAGTTCTTAATATTTTGTATAGCTGGAAAACAGTAGCCATAGGTTTGGGAAACGATTACCAGCTAATTAAACCATCGAGCGGATGCATTGTGATGAGAATAAGCTAAGTGTTGATTTAGCTCTTTAAAGATACGATGGAAAAACCGTCCGTTCTTCACCTGATAAATAAGACGAATGTGTTTTATCGACACAATAATCCATCGCCATATTTTCATCGACCAGCTGAACGGGAACAAGCCACTGAATAGAAGAAAAACAGTATTAACAAATAAAGAATTGAAAAGCTGTTTAAAGTTTTGTGAAATATCAACAAGGCTTACAACAGTGTATCTATAGGTTGTACCACTAGTTAACAGACATACAGCCACGTCCACAGATTTATGAGAAGGAAGAGGGATAGAACACTTCACAAAACTTCTGTGTTCAGTCTAAAACAGTCAACAGCGAGGTGATAGAAAAACAACTAAACCGGCTTCTACAATATAATTAGCCCAGTTATGACATTTGCCGCCTCGCTTCATTGCGTGTCTCTGTTTTCGTGAAAAACTTGTCATATACCAGCAGTTCAGATTGTTTATGCTCATAGAAGCGAGTACCGACAAATCCACGACCTGTATGTCGATACTTCCCACCCCAGTCAGTACCGATCTGCGAACCAACCAGTTTACGACACTAAAGTGATGAGTTGTGCTCCTTGCGTTGGTATTTCGAACCAAGGAGTGTGAACAAGAATTCAACTGGTCACAAAACAACACACCTGAGAATGAGCATAGTTAAATCTGACTTCCGAAACTAATGAAAAAAAGGCTGGATTTCAAGGCTTAACTGCCAAACAAAAACTCTAACGTTCAAGAGATAAAGAAAAATCTCCGCACTAACCGCATGGTTGGTTGTCAACCAATACATAAAATGTGCCAGCACAGACGTTTCAATAGTTGTTGAATATTAGAATGTACTCCGTAAAATGAAACCTCACCAAACCTCCGTACCAGACGTTGTCTCCCTCAAAGGAGTTAAAGAACATAAATCATTATAAGCCATTTTCGCGACTGTTCCCGAGATTAGAGAATTCTTAAATTTATCCAATTTTCTTCTTTTCCCCAAACAGTTGTGAGGTTCTTGAGTGTTGCTTTTCAAATTGTTGCAGACAAAGCTGGCGGAAACATTATTTTTAACAGCTATGAGAAAAGTAACGAGAATCCGGTCTAGGTAGAACTGATCACAGATTATTTCGATGATGAGCAACCTACTGTCATACATGGTAAATAGTCCGAACAATTAAACTCTTTCCAGACACTTTTTTTCATGATCGAAACCTACTTCTGCCCAAACACACACCTTTTTCTCTAAACTCTTTCCAGACACTTTTTTTGACGATCGAAACTTACCTCTGTCCAAACATACACTTTTTTCTCTAAGTAGCCTCATTAGTTTGCTTTATTACAGTTGCGAACATCCATTGAAGCACACTATCATATATGAATCCGTGTGCTGATCCTAGTTCAACAATCAGAGATTCCGTTCAAACGAATGCCATAAATTAGCTTTTCTGTTACCACAAACTCAGTCAATATCGCCTAACACACAGTGATCTATATTCTATCGTAAGATGCTCCCAGGCAATACATTAAACATTCAAACTGCACTTATTCACATAAACAACTTCCATTCATATTGCATTATTACTAGACTTCAAGTCCCTTGTTTATGAACTTAAATTAGGAGAGCAGAAAACTGATATTGACGCAGGTCATTCAACGGACGTACAATGTAGCTATATTGTATTTACCCAATTGAATCAGGTCACTCACATTTCTTCAGATTAAAACGTGAATACCGGAACTGTCTACTTCACATAATATCTGTCAGTTCGTCAGCGGCTGAAAGGACAGCTTTACTGGCACAGCCCATCGATCACTACGTATTTAAGTAAGCGAACGCATCCTGAAAAATCTATCAGGGACTTAATGCATCCAGCGACTCGGTGCGATCTCGTTAGACAACAAAAATTAGGTTTTTTCATAGCTAGAGCGTGCTGAGAGTTGGTCATGAAATCGATCAGACAAACTCTTTCCATATGTTGATGAGTCATCATCGGCCGATCATTGTGAACTCAATGGAGCCGCTGCTTGGCACGTGCAATAAGCCAGTCCTCTATGTGCACTGAACTCAAATATCCGCATGTGCTTAACTATTTTTGTGGTTTACTACAGCTGTGTGGTGTAGTTGAGAAGAGTATACGAGATAGCACTATTATCCAGTAGAAAGTAGTCTTCTGATCTTGCCATGCAGATTTATTATCTGGCGTTTAAAGTTTATATACCATTGTGAGTTGATAACACAACTAGTCAGTGCGGACTAAACATTACGAACCACTCAGTTCATTTGTCGACCATAAGTGCACAAATAACCCCATACATAAAGAGACACATCGAATCACTGGTTTCTGCAGGCAACGGGCGAAGCATTACACCGTTGACTTCACATTAGGTAGAACTGATTTATTATACAGGAATTTTCGATACCCATCACTTATGAGAGGAGCCCACACTGTTCGGTCGTCTCATTAGGAGACACGGAACAAGTTCGAGTAATCCTAACTGACGAACCGGTTTTTCAAAAATCGAAATAAACTGCAAATTCACCTGTTTGGCGCTAAGCTTGAGATGAAGTAACAAGCCGGTGTTCTGCAACGCATACCCTGATTTGAGTTGTTCTGTGGGCATGCGGCCGATTTTTTTCGACAGCAATGTATGCATCGTTCCATCCATGATGACATAAAACGAACGGACACACAATTCCGCGGACAAGTGGTACCAACGAATACAAGCTGATTGCTGAATAGCTGTTTTGACATAGTCGGGTCCCATTAACCCCACGCACGCCAGACAAGTGACCCCGCGACCCATGAGTAAGCGACAGATTGTAGTCCATTAGATCAGGGGGTCGCGGTCACCAGAGTTGTAGGACGGTATGTGAATTACTTCCCTTAGCCGTTGCGCTTCCTTTCGCTCATGGGCAGAAACTGATCAACCATTTTGTGGTTGGCCTTTACATGAGAATTGGATAGGTGATTGGACTACAGTTTACCGCTTATTACCAGCTCGTCCGTTCGATTGTCCGGTGTGCATCATACTAATGAGATGCAACTAAATCGAAACAGCTACCCACCATTTTGCTAGTAGCCACTGCTCGGAAAAGCTTTCCCAACTCCTACGAGGGCTGTAGTGCATACTTTCTTGTTTACAAGCCAACCATAAAATGGCTGACCGATTTCAACCGATGAGCGAAGGGGAGCGCAACAGTTAAAACACACACATACATGTCTCCTGCATGCAGCGATAATGAAGTCTAAAGCAATATGGCATTTGAAGGCGTGTAGATATAAGTGATCGTATGGAATATCAATCAGGAGAAAGGGAGAAACGTACAAGGAAGTTAACGTAACACCAACAGAAGGTCAGGGAGACATCATAACACACGGTAGGCTAACAGAAATTGAGACCCAGGCATAGATCCAGAATGATAATAAACTACAAACAGACAAAACATACAAACCGCTACGAAAAGCTCACTTCTTGAGGAAGAAACAATTCCGCCAGAGCAACAAATGCGGCACCTAGACAAATACCAAATGCAGCCGGAAACACGGCAAAGGCGCCCATGTGCAGATCTTTGATGGACATGGAAATGGCAGGATCTAACAAGGACCAGAAGGACGCTGCAACCATGACCTGAAAAGCAACGTAAACTTATACAGAATATCTAAAAGATAGTTTACCTGTAATATACAAATCACATGTTTGAAATGACACTTTCTGAAAACAGTTGTGCTAGGATTCTGTAACTTGGTATGGCAAAAATGCATGAGTGGCAGGTAGGGAACATGATTAAGACCTTCACATTCCGTTTAGTTTGTGGGGGTCATCTGCTCATGATTTGCTCTATGAACTACACCATGTGGCCCGTTACTCAACTGTCCTGGTAGAGGAATGATGATTGTTTTAAATTCATCACTATAATTCGTCGTAATAAAAAACATGTACCACTGAACATACAAAAAGCAACACTGTAATAGAGATGTGATCCAACGCAGGAAATCATTCAGAGCTTGTGTCCAAAATGGCAATGTGTCCATGTTCAGTGAACAACACGCGATCGCAAACAGATAGTTGAATACCATGGAAAACAACTTTCATAACCGCTAGTAAGTAACTGGCCCGATAGCATAGCAATAAAACCGCAGCATCCAAGTCAATATGTACGATTATCGGCTGTGTATAAGTAGATACAAGGCGAATTAAAACCAACCAACCAACCAACCAACCGCCAGATCACTAAATGATCATTACAAATCTTAGAGTAATGAGCTGGATGTTCAGCAATGGGCACACGGAGAGAAAAACGAGGAGTTTATATTCATATCATGCAACTTAATAATGCAAATTAACGCATTCTCACGGCCTAGGTGAGAAAACTTGTTGCATCCTCCTCGCTTATTAATAGCCCCGTTGCAAACCTATTGAAGTAAGAATGAACATAGTCAATGCTGCCAATTGATTTAACACACCCGGCCATCAGCATTAATGTCTTCCGGCCGTACAGTGAGTGTTCCAAAAGTGGTCTCATAAATGTGAGCTCAGAACACAAGGAGATGTCACCCGGCAAGAGTTAAACTGAGTTACCCAACAAAAGTGAGAGAGCTCAGCTAGAGAACGATGTTCGATGCGTAATATGTATTGAGTAAACGTTGTTTAGAAGTGATGTAGTAATCCGAGTACTGGAAAGGCCAATCAGTAGATAGCGAGACCTCGTGCAACCACCTTACAAAGCGACCGACAACGTATAAAGAAAATTTCTGTATGTAATACCGTCCTTAAATTGCACCAGAACAAAGAAAAAGGAGCATCTAACCAAAAAAATAGGAAAGACACTTTATAAATCTTCTACAAACAATTAATATCAATAGCAACCAGTGAAGTGATGAACAGCTATTTCGGCTTTGTTATGTCTCATCAGTATCATAAACACCAGAGGATAGAAGCAACAATGGATGGATAAATGTCGGAACGGTAATACAGATGCTTGTTCGCTAGCACATCGTCACTGAGGTTGTAGAAGAGTATGCGGGTTATTCTCTTTTTACATACCATTTTCATTGCTCTGTGATCCGGTGGATGTGTTGGGTCAGTCATTCTGACACTCAACCACAGGTTGTGAACTCGACTCTTCTGAGTGTATAATGCTGTAGAGATCCACCAAAGTGAAAACAATTGTCCATCTCTTCGTGTATGTTGCATAGGATCAAGTGTTTGTAAAAGATTCACTTCAACCCGTCTGGAGGCTTGGCGGATGCTTGTTCACTTTCTAGTCAAACACAAATATCAGTCAAACTTACGAACTTGGTATGTTCAGAGTTTGCGTGAGAACGCCACACTAAGCAATATCAGGTATGCCAAGGCAAAGTTGAAGCACTATATACATTTCTGTAATTTTTTCGCACAAACACGGAAGTAGAAGATTGACAGTTTAGGAAGTGTACATTACAGAGATACTTTGGATTATCTGTATTTTTAATGAAGAAACTGTGTTGAAAAATGTTTGAATCATGCTGTGAACTACTGACAATTTCTGGAATTAATTCTTGGTGGTGAAAGAGCCAGCGAGTGACAAAGCAGAGTAAAAGTAAACGCCTAATTCAAGGGCAATCTCATTGAATACGCGTTGATAAAGAATGGTTGAAGTTAACACACCCAAAATCAATTAACAAGATATTGCTAGATGGAGCATGCTGTCATCCGCATTGAAACTAAGTCTAACTTTTTGGCTTAGACAAATGGAACCATACATAGTACTAGTTTTCCTAACTCTGCTAACTATGGGCGTGTCTTAAGTAGTTAGTTTATCACTGTTTTGACCTTCAACGCCAAACATTTGAAGGTCAGGTCAATGAAGAGGTCTGTTCACAAGAAACATGTACATGAAAGCCATCGGTTTCCAAAGCCACCATCAACTCCATCAGTTAGTCACAATACAGTAGGGTAAACGTTTTCCAGTACAATCCTGGTGGGGTTCGGAATTCTGAGTTACTATAACAAAACAGTCTGGTTCACTGAGTATTGTCTAACGTTACTAACGACGGTTGAAATAAATCTCGCACATGAAAAGAAAAGTGCCAACCGTTATATCAAATTGTGTTCTCTACTATCTAATGCAAGATGGATGCTATCAGAGAGAATGTTATGAGACAGAATAAGTCATGGTAACCGGAGTTTGATCCCTTAATCAAATGTTTGTACTACTGAACTGCCGCGAGTTCGCGCCAAAAATTCGGTTATCGGCTACAGAAATCCATCTGGTCCGCTCAATAAAGTAGTCTGTTCGGACAGGAAACAACGCAACAACCCACAGTGCTCGTCGTAATCCACGACGTGCTTGCGATAGCAAAATTGTCGATGTCTTTTGTAGTGTTTGCACATGACCGTTGTCTTTTGTATTTCATATATAGATATACATACATATATGCACACAACCTTTAGTTAAAATGATATGTGTCCAAGTTTAAAAGCACACACAAAAGTTTTACTTAACCTGTTATCGCGATAAGAAACGGGATTTGCCGCGTGCTGCCTATCACCTCTCACTTTTGTTTAGAGTGCTGGCTGACGAAGTATACTGGAGCAATATTTTAGCTCCCCGTTTTATGTACCTTCCAACTCACAATTCTACCCCTTAAATCGTGGGTGGAAATTATATCTCCGGCGTCGTCCAGTTATAACCGGTTGACATTCGTTTTTTGGATGTAGTGACCTTTACAACCATGCAAACGTTGACTCCTCTGTGAGTTATTCCATTTAATCTTTACGTATCTGTACATGTACATTTGGGTCAATCCCTCTCCAAGTTAGCACGCATTTACCCGACTGCCTTTTGATTAATCAGACCATTACACACCCGTGTGACTTATCACAATATTAATTGGTATGTTATTGATAATATTAAAGACGACGAACTACAGGCAAAGCCTAAAGCTGGAAATGTACGTAAGTGTTGGTTACGAGCGCAACCCACTCCCGGAAAAGCAAGGAAAATTGAAACAGAATTACATATGCTGAGCCCCGCAACTACAACCAACTCACCCCAGCCGAGAAACCGAGACTGCAGTCAAGAAGTAGATGCTGAAATTCACAAATGAACATAACGGCGATGAAAATCTTGAAGTAAACTCACAAAATAATCGGTTCAACTAACCAAATATGATAGCAAAGCCGTGCAGAAGAAAGTCAAAACGTAACCAACGAAGGTTTAACCAGATCGTTGACTAGCCCGAACATATGCATCACTGTGGTCATTGCAGACCAAAGAAAACAAAAAAAGCATAACACTCACAGATAGTACTGTACAATCTGAAAAACACAAGCACGTACGCAACACGTAGAAGCGACAGTCAGCTAAATAGTCAAGTAATTTTTATATGTCCGATTTTCAATAGCCCCAGATGCCTGGCCATTAGTTTCAGTGCGCTGCGTTCCTTTCGAATTGTACAATATTACTCATTGGCACCGCTGAATAGCACACAACAGCAGTTTGTCTTCTCGTATGAGCCAAGATAAGAACTCTCATCCTCATGCTAGTGAGGAGAATGAGTGAACAATGTGATTAGTGATCGGGCGTTCTTGCCAATGGAGTACCGCGAACCTCGAACACGACAAACGAAAACTATGGATTCACAGTTCAGGTCAGTCGACAGAAGAAAAAGATTTGGAGTGCCGACTTTCAAATAAACATTGACGATTGGATTATACAGCACCCCCAACTTGAACAAATGGTTTGGAATCGATCCTGTAGAAATGGTGTTCCAACAGAACCGACAAATCTCCTTTCCCCTCCTCCTTTGAGTTGAACGGAAGGTCAATTATATGAACAATTATCGACAAATTCGAGAGGAGAACATGTTTGCTGTGCATGTGTATTTGTTCAAATAGTATTATCACCTTTAAATAACAAGCTAGTTGATCATACGGGCATTATAAAAAAACAGAGAAAACCGATATCATCTGCTATGTGACCTGCAAGAGCAAATACACAAGAGGTTCCATGCGCACTCAAACGTGTTGATTAATTGAGTGCAACGAACTGTGATGGGAATACGAAATGTTTATCCCGGAAAAATTACCACAAATCTAAACGAATTACAGATAACACTGTGAGGTGTGGCGATTCAGAGGCTAACTTAACCTAATCATTAAACAGAATGTTTCCGACAATACTTCAACAAAATAACGAACGACTGTGAGAAACTGACACGACAGGAACAACGCACAATCACTAGTTATGTAAAACCATCCATTGATCGGGCACTACCTTCCGTTTACAAGAACAAATGAAACAAGTGAAAAAGTAATTTACCCAGTGATCATAAACTGAACTATGTAAATGGACAAACCAGATGATCGAGATGTTTGAACAATCAGCAAAATTATGTCTAAGTTTTTTTTAATAAGCAGAACCTCTGAAACCCAGTCATTCTTTAGTCTTCTGTGGAGAGTTGACTTGTGAGTGGGCATGCAACACAAGGTTACAACCGTCAAACTCACGAGTATTTACTACTTAGAAATTCTCAAGCATTTCGCACACTCCAGTAGCCCATGCTCGTTTACTAAACGGTAGTTGTATCCACTAATAGATATGAGTAGTTTCCCCTATCAACAGAACATTCACTTACTTGTCGACTGGAAGTAGCACGCTGTGTGTACAAAGCACAAAAGACTGCACCTAATGCAGTCACCGCCCAAGTCAAACCGGTTCCCAGCAAAGTTTGTATGAACGGAGAATAACCGGCCAACATCGAAAGGTGAAAATGCTAAAACATTACATGAAATATTGATTAGTTGCAGATAAAAAAAAGTGGATAACAGTATATCATTGAATATTTTAGCAAAGCTAGTGGTGCTCGTGATTAACAAGAGGAAAAGGGGGCATTACTGATTAAGTGAAAGATCGTACTGGTCTCTAGAACGTGTACCATTGGTTTGTACACGTGATATAACGTAACCTAGTCGATAGCTATTCAAGCGTTGGAGGTAACAATTAGAATCTCAAAAGGCTGAACGGTAACATCCCGGTTAACGAACACTGTGCTGAAACCAAAATCACAAGCCCACTGAATATTTAATGGGGTAATTCTATAGCCGTCCTCCTACTTCTAATCAAAAAATTTGTGACGATCATCACATAGGGCTTGTCAAGATGTAATTAAGAGAAGTATACCTAGTACATGTGCGGTCAATCCAGCTCACATAAACGAGTGGTGAGCAGAACAGGTTGAACATATTACCAAACTGACAGCGGTTAGTGAGATGGATCGACAACGTCGATAAGCATACTAATTCACAGCTGAAGTGATATCAGAAATACATCATGTTCTTTCAACCAAAACCATTCTAATGAGAAGATACCACTTTTTGTCAGACTGTTAACTAAAATCATGCGCTGATCAGGTGGCTGTTAGAGCTTCTCGATTGAGCCAGTAGCACAGGCTTAAAGATAAATAACCATATTTTAAGAGCTTCGAAACTTGGGATATGCATGGAGTAGAAAGTATAAGTCAGAACCAGCTTGTACTGAAGGAAGGCAAGCCAACATGTCATCGAGTTAGATCGGACAGCTAACGTAACAATCAAACCATTCTATCGCATTCTAATTAACATCAAAAGTGTGATGAAACGATGATTCGCGTGGAGTAGGAACGGTGAGCAGAACTTAATAAGGAGCGATTGATTACGTGTTTGTCCAGAAGCAAAAAACTACGTTTCAATGACTACAAGCATTTGAGACCAAGCAGATGTCACAATTGACCCTTAATAAGAAGCATGTTTAAATGAAGATATATGTGTGCTTTTCCTGTGTAAATATTTGCCTTCCTGAACATCGTGAAACAGAAGTATAGTACAAATACATGAGTACACGTCAACAATTGTGACGACTTCTAAACAGAACAACCACATGATGACTGCGCAATTGAAGAAACACGTGTTACCCTAGTCGGGAAACCAATTTCGCATCGCAACCCTCCGTAATTGCCAGGAACAGATTAGCGGTTACACGGTTCACGCTGTTCCGAAACATGGTCGTTCTGGCAGAATACAGCCCGTTTTTCAACACGTCGCATAAGAAACAAAAACCTATACTAAAATTCAAACACTCCATTTAAATAAGCAAAACAGTGCGTATAGACCAAATGAGATAAACAATGGAACAATAAAAGACAGAAAACACATTAACACGACTAAAAATAAACGGATAAAGTCTCATTGTGGAGAGGTTCTGTGAAGCTTGGTAAGTACGATTGGTACCCACCGACGAAAGTCCCGAATGGATGACA
The DNA here is from genome assembly GCA_014338405.1 of Paragonimus skrjabini miyazakii. NCBI lineage: Eukaryota > Metazoa > Platyhelminthes > Trematoda > Plagiorchiida > Troglotrematidae > Paragonimus > Paragonimus skrjabini miyazakii. The sequence continues at coordinate 98,614 of JTDE01000742.1, forward strand.
CTCATTGTCACAATAAAAAGCTACCTGCATCACATTTTCGAGCCCCGTATTTCCTTTATGTTCACTAGTTGTTACACACTAAACACAATAGAGCCTTCATCCTAACATATAGTAAATATAACAGGATGGAGTCTATCACAATGAGCAAGGTGAAGCAATAGATGAGAAGGGAAATTTATGGTTAAACAGAGCAATAAAAGGGATAGGCAGAGAAAATGAAGACAGCAAAAGAGCATACAAACGAGTAAAATCAGTGCTACTGACTCCGATGTTTTGTCATATCAGACAGTGTCGTCAATCAAAGGTGTTAATTACCTTCGGATCCTAGCCAGGAGGCCGACAGCGTCTTACTGGAGCAAGCTTCAGTGTAAGTGCCTTCATACACTGATTTCCCGTTATACGCTGACCACTAGACTGCCGCTTCCATTTTAACTCATCAACCGCAAACAAACCAGTGTGGATAGCTGTGAGCAGACATTCGTAAGATCTGTTTAAGCTAGTGAAACCTGAGGCGACATCACTATACTCACATGTGACAGTCTCTCCGTCCTGAAAACACGATGACGGACTTCGGCATTTCTGGTACTGCGTTCCCACCATGTGCACTTAGTGATCTGAAGACACTGGTGATAGAAAACACACTGTGGGCATGTTCCGCACGAATGAGCCAGGTCTCACAACCGTACAAGACTATTAGCCTTTTAGTAAAAGACTGAACTCAGGCTGGTGCTATATATGGCGTAGGTTGACAAAAGACATCAGAGATGTAGATTTCCTGTTTGATCTTATCGGATACTCTAACAGTACGGACGTATCTCCCAAGATACGAGGACTTCTCTATCATCTCCAACGGCTCACCATGAAGCATAAGTGTGGCGCTGAGTTATTCAGCAACTTTTCGCGTTCAAAAAGTGCAAAGTTAATAATCAAATGGTGAAATGAAGCCTCTAATCTGTCTAAGACGTTTAAGGTTCCCCGTGACACCTCATATACTAGAGCAGAGCTGTCGGTCGTGTGGCTAGGTCCCTACCTACAAAAAGAGTGGAAGAGAGTTTGTTTGAGTCAAGTATCAGGTGACGTTTCAGGAACTTGACCTTCGGTGATGACTGTGATTCTGAGGATGAATAAAATTCAACAGACCGAGCACAGGGAGAACCCGAAGGTGTAGCCATCTGCGCGAATGGCTAGTTGAACTGCCGTTAAAGAGGCTCCGCCTGGTACCCCAAGCGTCGCTGCACGTGACGGGCAACAACACTAGTGGCTTAGCAGATTGCTTGATTCGCACCTAGCTTTCTACTATCTGTTGACCGGAGCAAAACCCTTCAGTTCCCGGTAGTGGGGGGTTGTTCCTTATTGATAACGCGCCACCAGGCCTCGAGATTCTCTGTCAATTATCTCCACAGCTTTCAGAAGTGAGACAGGAGGCTTGATTTTTTCTAAACGCCGTGGAATGTTGTGCCGAATGAAAGAGAGAACGCTCCTTATCAGATAAGTCAATCAGAGTCTGAAGAAATATCAATTTTACAGTCCTTGTACAAATAAATAACTCAAGTATCCAGTGAATTAGTGAAACACCCCGAGTTCCATCAGATATCGATAGGGTGATTTTATGTTTAACCCGATTCTTAACATTTTTAGCTGAGGAAGTGCTCATTGAAAAGTAATGAGCAGTAGATTCCGATGTCCTAAATAGCAAAATGATCCGAAGATAACTTACACGTACACGCCTAAATGTTTCTTGTTTCCAGAGATGTTACATCACGAGGTAGTAGCACGGCAAACAGTTGACACAAAGTTAATTTGTGTCATACAACATTATCTGGCGCGGAAATATAATTGAGTAGTGCCCAGTTTTAGTTATGGTTTCAAAGATCTTACTGGAAACACTTAACAAACGTGTGCTGTAAACATCCGGTACACTAGACGTGTCCTTATAGGTAAAACGTTACTGGCTGAATTATGAGGGAATATTTACAGGTAATCCCACGAACAATGACTCCGAAAATTAATCTACGAAATTATATCATTTCTGATCGCATTCCAAAGAAATTAGTTAAAAAGAGGGGGGGTGATTCAGTACTTTTGTCACAAGGGATGATTTGGAGCACATAAGAACAGTAGAAACGAGATATGTATATTTATAGAAAAATAGCTCGTAAAAATAAAGGGGCATTTAGGGAAACAACCAAAAGAGCCTATAGAAAAATAAGGGGTATATCAAAAAAGGGGCAATAATCTTCACTGACGACAATAATGTATGTTAGGGATAGGAAAATAAATGCATATAGGCATCACTCAGAAGACACCGGCGGTCGTTTTCTGTAACTGCTGGATAAGCCAATAGGCAGTGTGTTCAAGGTAGGCGAAGCCAAAATGTTGACCCAAAGATCGATAGACAAGTAAACGCTTCAGAAACGTGGTTCCCGTAGGCACGGTCAACATAAGACGGCCGGAACACTCGGCACAATGAGCCGTCGAGCCGCCCTTAGCTAAAACAGTTTCTTGAATTCCACCACCAGTGATACACTTTGGGCATTGCAAGTCCTGAAATGGCAAAAATAAAATAAATGGTTACACTAAGAAATTGAAAAATAATCAATCAATGATGAAGGGTTAGTAAGATAGACAATTTAGTAAGTAAATAAATGGTTGGCGGCATTAAGGGTCAAACTGGTTTGTCACATTTACAGAAACCAAAGGACACAGACTTATACGTCATAAGCGACTTGCTCAACACCACATGTGATTCCACATACTCACGCCTCATCTCTGAGCTGAATCTGAAGAAACGTGATTAGTGTCATAGGGGTGGAAAACTGTTGAAACAAACTCCTTAATTCTCGGAATTGACGGTAATATAATCCATCATGCTAAGTTCAAAGACAGAAGGAAGAATCAATGTTAACAGTGTGAGAGGTTGAACGATTTAGGGCAACGGCAGTTTCACTACAAATCGAAACAAAAATAACGAGCATGAGGACAGGAGACGGATAACAGTGTAGAAAAGAAAAATAATCGAGTTGAACGTGGTGACAGCGATCAAACATATCCTTTCGACTTGGAATGGACCGTTCTCACAGGCTGTGTGGAGTGTCGGGTAGAATGCACAAAAACAGTGCTTTCAGAACACTGCAAAGCAAACGGGAGGCGAACAACAAAATATTGAAATCCGGAGGTGGTAGACACTCATCTATCATGCGGAATAAGCGATTCAATCATCGCTAACTGACCTCATGGAACCCATGAAACGTATAGCCGGGGCATATCAAAATGCATGCAACCTAATAACCCCACACAGTGGGGACTAACTGGAGTGGATAACGATGATCAAACACAAATCTGTCCACATTCCCCAAGGTGACAGGCCATCCCTGTAGTCATAAAGCGGGGTGCAGTGCATACAAGTCTCTCCTCTATTTCAACGAAGAACGAGTGTCTCTATTACATTACAGATGACGAAAATAGGTAGGAGCGAGCTGCTTCTTCGCCCAACTAATTAACATCTACTCGACAATGATATAAGCCAAAAAGAGATTTTGGTAATGCGTCACAGTCAGTGACGTATCTGCATTCACACTACATCTCAGCCTAGCCCTATTTTCCTACATTTTATTATTTCTAGGAAAGTTTTCTTCTAGTTTTCTTTCATCTCGCCGTTGCGGTAAGCGATAACGGTAGTAACAGTGCCCACTAGTCAGACTCACGGCCGTTGTGAACCAATAAATGAAAACATTTTGATCATGTAAGTTTTAAATATACGTACTATGACACTGAGCAAAAAGACACAGAGGCGAACAAGCGCTTCCGACAACACCTCTTCGGACTGAGAGATACAAATTCGCATGAGCCACGCTATACAGCAACTTTCCTCATAGACTGAAATAAATTGGTCGTTTATGGTTAATCTTAAAAATGGCAAGTATTCACCATGACCACAGGAGTCGAAAGGATGTTTTGCAAGTAGTTGGTATCATCGATAGCCGACAAAATGGCAAACAGCTGTTTAGGCTTAGCTAACTTTCATATACACTACATATGCAGAGGAACCAATGGCCACGACCCTATGATCCACAATCCACACATTTTCTCACGGGTTGCAAAGTCGACTTCCCCATGAACATGGTGTTGACAAGACAAAATTAGAACTAAACAGTTGTACACGTCTTTGCTGGTAGATGCTGTGATCAACTGCCTGCAATGTTATAAGGTGCTCGGCACTAAGTGACCACACGTTAGTAGATACTAGAGGATTGACGAAGTAGAGGTCAGTGAAAAACCGAAACTCGAACAAGGGAATTTCAAGTTGTCATTACGACTAATAGGAAACGACCTCAGGGTTAATGGAATGCTCAGAAGAAGCAAAACACACTCAGTTATGAACCTACTTGGAGGCAATGTTGTAGTGTGATTTGTTCTAACTGTTGAACCAGAGCATCTTCAAGTCGGTTCCGCGGATAAACGGTGTGACAATGTGGACAAACCCAAGCCCAATACCCTGCCGCTTCACCATTGACTACGTTCGCAGTGTCCACTAGCTTGATCAAGTGCGTGTCCCGACAGGCATCGATATCACGAGTGAAATTGCACGAAGGACAAGCAACTTCTGGTAGGTACACCAACAATGAACGTACGGTACCCAATGGAGCATCCTTGGCCATGGGAATGTCTCGTGCCAAATGGGGTGCTAACCATGTGGCTTCAGCAGAAAACTCGCCCACACCGATCAGACGAAGTAGGTCTCGTCGTATGTTGGCAATCTGTCTTTTTACTGAAGACTCAAGACTCAAAACCTGAAAATAACGAACCAAATTAGTTGCGTTATATTATATATGGCAGAAAACGATAGTCAATGGTGGGCGTTTAGGGCAAAACAAATACTGACCTCTAAAAGAGCTTAACGGGTACAACCTCAACCAAGAGTACAACAATTGAAGCCTGTAACACAAAGTTAAAAAGACGGACGTGAATCAACTCTGTCAACAATACCAACTGACCAAGAACCATCAGAAAATCGAATCGCATAAATTGTTTGCGATCGAAAAAGCCGATCAGCATAGAATGATGCCTACTACAGTTTTACCACATATCACGACCAAATAGAGAAGAGCAAAATGAAATCGGTTAGGGAATACCATACATTGTTTGCCACATCCGTTTCGGATTAGCTTGTCACAGTAACCAAAGTCAAGCGATGCCTGCGTGTAACACTCGCCACAAGTGGTTTACGTTGAACCAAGAGGCGTGTAAATGGAGGCCCTTGTGATCCAAACCGCCAATGCCAGTTACTATACATACATGGAGAAACATTACACCCGAGGGTTTTTCTTGTTAAACTTTATTCGTAGTACATATTCTTGTTATGACCAGGATCTGAACTCCGACCAAGCCTCCATGAAGCAACTATACTGACCACTGTGCGGTCGAATTACACAATTCGAACTATCAATCACTTTCGCTTGGAAGCAATAAACAGGTTGTTCAATTGTCTTGATGGAAAACACAATTATTGTTTGTTAACTGCAACCAGTAATTCACTGAACAGGACTTTTCAGTCAAGCCAAAATGCCAGTTTACTAGACTAGCAGAGAAATACTCAGAATAGTGATAAGTAATCGGAAACTGGGTTGAGTTAGGTTGAACACCAATCCCGGTTGTTGCAAAGGTATGCATTATTTATGAGCATTAACGGAAGCAAAACTCGTGTCTGGTGTGTCTCTTCAGAATGAGCTAGCTCGAAGGTCTATCTAAATGCAAGAGTGCGATTAGACGTGAGTGATATGCAACATAGATGACATCCGGTTAGATACTGCCTTCAGAAACGTGATTTTGTCTTTTGGTTTTCAAAAGGACACCATTCATAGTGCAACTCCATCAGTTGAGTCAGTCATATGACGTAAACAGATTTAGAAACTAAGTCTCTTCTGCATATTCACACTCGGTGGTGGTTAGGTTGGCGGGGTTTCGGGAGAAAATAACTGGTGAGCGAGCCATCGACCAGATTTCATAGCAGAGTGTAGGCCGGATTTTACTTTGTCGAGGCGAAGTATGAAGATTACTCACGAATTGATTAGTCGTTCCGACATCAATGCGTGAACAGACTGGGTTAAGTCAGACAAGAGTGCCGTACCGTTTTTTTTTTGAAGGGGAACTGAGTTCACATCAAGCCAGAAGCATTTCGTCTATAGCTTCGGAAGGTTTGGTTCTTCAATGAAAACCGATACAAACAATGTACCGACTTTTTAAAAATAGTCTATACACTGTAGTACTTCTTCATATGTAGTTTCTCCCTCAGGAGAGCACCGAAGTATGTTCGTTAGTCCAACAATTACAACATACTACAAGCCAGATGAGAAAACAGAGGTGGCATCAGGTATTAGTGCAAACCTATAACTAGTCAAAAACGCGATAGAAACCGACGCTCGAAAGAACAAAACCTACCTCACAAATAGACTTGATAAAGTCAAGAAGCGGTGTGAATATGAGCGAATCCATGCTTGGATGGGGTGGCAGAAGGGGAAGCACAACCCTTGCGGAGTTCAGCTGTGACTCCGTCTCGACGGTTTCCGCCGCCGCAAATGTTGATCGAACTGTCTTCTCGGCTAAATAAGTGGCTACAATTTCGGACTTTTGGTTAAGCCGAGAACGTAAATCGCCACTGGGATGCTTAAAGTTGTCACCACGCATCAGCTCCGGATCAATCCAAGCCGCCTTACGATGTAGACGCTGTACAAGCGTATACAGTTCCGGTGCCAATTGATCCCGGACAAGACGTTCCACGAATTCCAACACACTGGGAGAAACAGATGCATCTGACTGTAAGGGATTTGCAACTGAATCGCAATCTGTGATATCATATCCCGGGTCCGCGTTCGTGGAAGCATTCGGCTCCGTATCAAAAGCTCTAGTAGAAGCGGGCGCGGTGGTCTGAGAAGAGACGGAGGAGGATGGAGAATAACGATGGTGAAATCACGGTTACTGCGTACAAATCGGCGAAAATTTGTTGAACGCGATATGTGAAAAAAAGAAACTCGAAACTGTGTCTACACACAAGAACAGTGTCATAAACAAAATCGAACAGACTGTTAGATGCAGACAAACAACTTACAGACAGTATTATTGGATATTAGAAACCTCGAAAAAACTGTGGAATATGGACTGCCATGAATCATTAACGCCCGTTACGGGCAAGGGTTATGGGTGACTGAATATTCGAAAGTCCTCAGCCACCAAACGAGAGGAACCTGTTCGAATTACTACCGATCAAGTTGAAGTTAGATCAAACCGGTAGTAGTAAGGAGCAGATTTGTGGAGGAAAATTATTAAATGTTATCACCACCGTGAACAAGTTTCGAGTTTGGAGTATACATGAAGCCGACATCAGTCGCGGTATCACTTTGGGACTACACACGAGACAGGGGATAGTATGGGAATGCATAGTCCTAAAAATGGGGCAAGTGATGAAATTCACACTGGCATGAGGGGCTCTGGTATAGATAATCCTTACCTTCATGATGGAGCTGTTTCAAATGAAATAGTCTTAAGTTCACACTACCGCTTTACACTGCTTCAACTCGAAACGATGATATCACACAGATAGCTCGGAGCGTCTGTGCCCGCATGAACGATGAATCTTTGAGCACTGTATACACAGTACGAAAAACGGCCTTGACGCTTACCTACACTCTTCGTTCAAACCCGTACTGATAGCTAAAAGCGGGTTGGGAGTCTCGGCTCATTCTGATAGTGACAAATGAAGTGATAGATAAAAAATTAAACTAAGAACGCTAAAAACATCGTGATCAAAACTATCCAGCAGATGTGAACACACTGCTGACCACAACAAACAAACGCGTCTGAAAAAGATTCCAATAGAAGGCTTATGCATTCGCGAGATTCTATATCTAAGAGATAGCATGATATGATCTTAGTCAAAGGGACAGAGAAGGCTACAAGGGGCTAGCCCAAATTGAGAGTGCAGTGAAGAGGATGTAGGTATTAGATTTTGCCGCTACTGTGCATTGTGCATGCATTCCACGTTCAAGTAAAAGAAACGATCGAAGACTTGGGACATATGTATCGGACATACATACCTCCAATTTGGAAAACCCTCGCAGACGTCGATGTTCAGCACGTACAGCGTTGTACACGGATAGCAAAAAGCCGGCCAGTAACGTTTGGAATTTGCTCCGCAGTCCACGAGTTTCTGGTAAATAACGAGCGATGTGCCAATGCATGTCTAGCTCTGGGTCAGGGAGCGTTTTAGGTTGTGCAGAGCTCGCATCGTCCAAGTCGCAGTTAGAGTCGGAGCCGGACTGAGCATCCTCTCCTTCGCCCCATTCAACATCTACACCATCGACCAAACTATCCACACTGGCCTGAAACGGTATGAAAAATGTATCGGAAAGTATGCGACCAAAGTAGAGTGCGACAATCAACAACGCAGACATGAACAACCCAAAGGTTCAAAGGGCATAAACCCATGAAGAAAAAACAGAAGAGAAGAGGACTCGAAATTCACACGGCAAATCTTTTATTTGAACTCGAACTTGCAACATTAAGGTGCCTTCACCTTGTAAACAAGCAACTGAGTTACAAATGAGAGACAGAAGGCATCTACAAAACAGCGTCCTTACGACTTTCTTTACTTCAAAATACACTAATAAATAATGGCAATGTTCGCGTAGCTGAACCTGATTAGCACATATATCTCCCAACGTCTTCCCCTGAAATCAGACGGATCATAAGGACCCAGTCTTGCCCGATTAATGCTTCCTAATACACTAGTGGTTGAGTGAATTCCTTTTCGTCAAGCCATTAATCGCCTACACCAGTAATGTGATAATGTGGAGTAGGCGGGAAATAAAAATCGCAAGGCATTCGGATTTCACATTAACAGACGTGTTATCAATTACCGACCGAAATGAATTACCACGAAGCAGAGGATTGGTACGTACTTTGATCCCGGCGTAGTTGCTCGGGTCCATCCACAGCAGTTGACGCCAACTGGCCACATACTGCAGGTCCAAATGAGTAAAGAGAGTGGCCGGACGGGTTCGCAAAAGATGCGTGAAGTGGTCCACCCGAGCCAAAGCCTCTGGGAGCTCCATGCGTCGAGTGGCCACTATGAGACGGCTGAAGTTCGCGAACACCACATCCACATGTAAATGGTTCAACTCGTCCACAAGCTTGAGAAACACCTGCAGAGGTTGGACCGTAAATTCGTAAAAAGGTGACTAGGGAGTAAACGAATTTTGACGGTGTTAACGTACAAACAGGTCTGATTACACTGTGAGGTATTTGAAGCCAATATGTGATCCGACAGAAAAAAATATAATCAGGCATTTAATCACAGCATGTATATACATCTACACATACATTGTTGTTCCCTCAACCAAGTCTTAGAAGCACTTAACTCTTTCATGTAAGCGTTTCTCGTATAAGAATCCTCGTGTGTATTTTATTGGAAATCAACTCATATCCACAAAATACTATCAACACCTCGCACGTGACCAACAATGTAGGTCTCTGTTCCCATACATTTGGGGACAAAGACGTGAACACTGGAAACTGAAACAGTAGCCTGTCTCTAAACTGACAGTTCATTCATATGCAAAATAATATCTGACCGAATCGACTTTATTACACTTCAAGACTTAGAATGTGAGTCAAATGCTCAAAGTCGTGCTAAGCTAATCAATAAGTCTTCAAAACCGAATGTTAGATTCAACATACCACAGTAGAGAGTTCAGTTTGTGATTAACTCGACGGCTTCGTATGTCTACGTTTGGACAGTCTGTTAATATGTGCGCACGTATATCACGTAACCGAAAATAGTGTGCATATATGAAAAAAAACATCTGAACTTTAGTTAAACAAGATAAAAACATTCCTGCTCAAGAATCCAGGCAGAAATGGAATGGCCCAAGATCGCAGATGGAGCACTAGGTTTAAATAAAGCTACATTTGGTAAACTTACAACATGGATTTATTGTGGTAATTATAGCAGGCAATGATCAAGACTCATTATTTGTGCTCACAAACCTACGTCTAGTAGCGATATCAAGAGGAAGTCAACCACATTCTATGCTGCTCAAGTGATAAGAAATGTTTCAGAAATATGAGCAAGCCAGTTTAGTACGAATGCTTCAACAACTTACTAGTGAACACGACCAAACTGAATAATTTCTCACAATGTAACGTGGATTGCAGGAAGATTTAGTGTGTATGTCAGAAAGGCGTTAAAGTTGGACAGTTGGACGCGTGAATCGAAACGGTTTGAAAGACAGAGATTTGTGAGATTACACACACCAGAAATACAACCAGTAAAGACGAACAGAATTTCATCAAGACAACGAATTCATCCGTCCTTGGACATAAGCCGAACAAAATGCGTCAATCTTCAGCCCTTATATGTAAATTGCAATAAGGCTTGAAAACCAGAGACGAAAGATAAAGGCGCCCAAGAAATGGTCCATTCCAAACTTAAAACCACGGCAGCTGAAAAGCGCTGTATGAATGAATGGCAAGTGGTCAGATTATGCTGATTCACCAATCGACGTTCACTGTGATAGATGATTGGAAATCTGGAGAACAAGGAACCCACCATTTGCAAAAGAGCTTATATCTCCAAATGTTCGGGTGAATGAGATTTCATAGGTGTGCAAAACTTTGTGTAATGTCTACTTCACTACACCAAAACAACGAGTGGTAGCATCCGTGTCCGAATTAACTTAGCACAATCACCTAAGTCAAAGTACGCTACCAGATACATGTCATCACAAATGGCATAACACAAACATACATTACAAACGTTGTAAGCTTAAAGGAACAAAATCCAGGAGTGCGTGAGCATAGGTCTTTACATCAGAGCCGGCTGACAGTGGCGATCGCGAGTACATACTGAAGCTAACCGACAAGTAAATCAGCATCCAACTTGGAAGTTGTATCGCATTACCGATTCTGACTAACTGACAGAGTTGAGGATAGGGGACCGACCTCCTTAGGGGATCAACACTAAGATAACTAGGTTCTTCTGGCGAATCATACGACAGGTATGGTTCACTATGGGAAACATAATGAAATACAACATATGTTCATTTAAGATATGGTATGCCGCGTGTTGCTCCCAATTACAAAGCATGTCATCCACTCATACATGCGGCGTCTGAAAAACACGTAAACTGAACGCTCAATAGACCAAAGTAAACATCACCGACAATCATACGGTCGTGGCTCCGCATACTAAGCAAATATACGGGAATCAGTCATCCAAAGAAGCACCCAATAAATGCAGATGAAGTGGAGTGAATATGTCTCAAAAACCGCAAAGATAGCATAGGAAATAACTGTACCGTTTGCATCCGACACCACATCATCTTTGAGGTGTACTAAAATATATATCACGACCTGATAACATTTGTGAATAGGTCAGAAGAAGTAACTGGAATTTTTCATTCACAGCTGGACTGTTCAGGATTGGGTCACTTTTAAATAAGCAAATCTACCGAACTACATATTAGTAATCCAATGCGATGGTTGGGTCACGTACTCCGTATGTTATCTAATCATTTACCGTACCGGGCATTATATGCTGAGGCCACAAACAGTTGGGTAAAACCGCGTGGTCGTCAACCAACAACGTGGTCACGAAATCTGAAGACCTTGACTGCTCCATTGAGCAAAGTGGGTAGGTGTCGCCTGCCTGGATGGGGTCCTCGTGATCACTCAAACCGCTGGTTAGAGATGCTATCCGAGATGGCAATGTGTCGCAGTCAATGGCGGACCTGTATCCATATCAATTCTAGTTCTTCCGCCTAGTCTTGTTTTAATAGTGTTCAACCTTCATAGTAACGTTTTCTTCCAGGATATTCCACGTCAGTGTTGAGGCGAGCGGCGGCCCGAGCCACAGTACCTTTTGGTCAGGTACATGGCTGTTATGATGATGATGATGAATGCAATTCGATTGCTTAACAGTAGGGTTGTTGGAATCCAGCGTTAACTGTTTGATAAATTCTACCAGGGTGGTCGATCCTCTGGGTCATTCGGTGGATTCCGTATGAAAATGGGATGGGCACGTTAACAGGGTCCAAATGTGAAATTCCGAGACCCTGGCATGGTTTCGTAGCTCAGCTGATAGAACGTTTGTAACGTTCGGGTATACTGTTTCCGCAGCCGGTTCGAATCCAGCCGCAGCCCCGATTTTTCACAATTGTGTCTTTTGGACTATCAAATCTGCTGAATTACGTATTAGTGACAACTGATGCGAACGGGGAATATTTTGTATAAAAATGAGACTACTTATGTGGCACATGAAAGTAGCTTGGAATTTTGAACCAGACACGTTGAATACCGATTGACCTCAAACGCGTTACTATCGGGGTTTCCCGTTGGACCCGTATGTACCTGAAGAATGTGGTCCTGGAATATCTGTTACACAATAAGGAGTTACAACAGACCTCTACAATAACGTCCGTCGTTTGTCACTTTCTGTCATGTCAGCACACACTTGCAACTTTATTGATTCATTTCCTAGTAGAAATCTCTTTTAAGAACGAGACTACGGTTGAAGAAATGTTCTAAAATAATCGAGCTTCATCTTTATCGCACAGGTCGTTAAGTTGATAGCCCTAGAGATGTTAACAGGTATGTCGTCTGAGTATCCAGCTTCTCCATTCACAGCATAAAATGTCATTTAAATCGTTTACTGTAACCAACACTGGCTTTGGAAGCAAACACAGACAAGAAAACTTGCAAACCGTGACTCCTGGGAGCTCTTCTGAGTAGACAACAAATTATGGGATTTATTCACTGGACACGACAGCCGTTCTCCCAATCAGACCGTCTGTGTGATTACCACTGACAGGATACTTACTGTAGTGTTGTACAGAGTCTAATGTGTATTCACATCACTGATGATAATTAAGTCGAACATCTCTCTCTTTCCAAGTCGCTTTTCCATTCAGGTAATCTAAACCATACAATTATATGAAGTGAAGCTGTATGCAGCACTATTAATCGGTCGCACTTTTACATTTGGAACAGTGAACCATTCACTAACATGGCACACGTAAACACACATACACACATGCATCAAGCCACAAATCATCCTTGTGAATAGCGGAAGCAATGTGATCAACTAAACTTTATTCCTGATGAGTAGTCGGGGATTTGGTTAATTTCAAGTTGAACATCACCCACAATTGATCGCAGCTGTCGCATTCCCATAGACTTTCCAGTCGGCCCTTTTCGAAGGGGGCCGACTGGAAAGTCTATGGGAATGCGACAGCTGCGATCAATTGTGGGTGATGTTCAACTTAAACTTTATTCGTTATGAAGTCAAGGCACAAAACGTCTGCCTCAGCGACCTTATACACATCCCAGTGTGGAATCTATTCTATGAGATATACCATTGTTAGGGGACGAATTCATCAAAACAATCTAATCAGGTCATTGGTGATGGCTGATGAAATCATTCATCAACAAAGCACTGGCATGCAAGTCGAACCAACCAAGAGGAGGCGTGAAGGTGCGCGTGGGTGTCATGCTAGCCCGATGAACCAATCAGAGCGCAACGGCTACAGAGTTACCCTACTTGGCCACTTAGTCGCGAGGTGGCTTGTACAAGCCGACAGTGGTTCAACGAGTAAATGGTCATATTTGGCAACTTTTCATGCTATATATTTACAGGCGTTTCGCTCGTTTGTCACACTTGAAGTCGGCAATACAGCGTGTTTTCCCGCAGTCGTATTCTTCCCGACTAGGTGCGTGTAGACTGGGTGATGCCGCATAGCAGGGATACGGGTACAGCGATCAAGTCGTAATAGAACGTTTGGCAGAGGAAAGGTGCGTTACATCAATCATCATCACCAAAGTACCACTTGACAAACCTTGGACCAACAGAATTTGTCCGACAGTTGCCTAGACCAGCGATCGTCATCAACACTACTCGGTTCAGTTGGTTGTAGTCCTTTCGGAAAGCGGCTCATTTTTGTTCGATCACATCAAGTCGATTAAAAACCAGCGGATAGCGTGCTGCTCATACCTATATTGCGAACTGTACATTCACATTTCTTCTCTGTTTTCTCTACAGTTCGGTTCCAAAAAAGTGGACCACTTTTCACAATTGCACGTTCTAAACGAGTGGTATAAAAAACGAACTCGACAAGTTTGATAAGGGGCATGGTTACGATTATAAGCGATATACTCGCGTCCGTTGGCACATCTGTCGGGGGCATGAAACTGATCGGGTTGTCATTCACTGTAAACAGTCTGCTAGAGTGAACAAAAGCATGCGTTTGAATCATCAAGTTGTTTGACATGGTCAGGCCTTCAGCGCATAAACGTTCATAATACTGAAGACAAAAACACACCCCTAATACCGAGGAGACATTTCGGAGCTTGGCATTTTCTTCGTCCTAACGAAATTTCCGATATAGCATTCGCTACAGCGACGCCCTGTAATATACAGCTGTACTGTTCACGATTGTCCTTCACTGTAAATTGAGTGGTGGACAAACTGAACATACACACTCGAAACGTTCAAGAAATCCATTAGCTTTGTCAACGGAAAAGCAATATGATATGGAATTAACTAGGATCCACGAATGCAGATCAAGACTACCGACTTTATACAAAGTTTTACGTGTTTGATTGAGTAAGCACAACACAATTTATTCGGATTTCAGAGTTGCGAATTCTGTCAAATGCTAATCATTAGTGCGAATATGTTCTAACGGCCTTATGGAAAGTCCGCATGCGAAACATGGAATTCTGTCTAGAACCGACAATCTTCAGGATAACATTTAATGAAGCTCACTCACAAACCAATGCTTTACGAATGGTTTTCTACTTATTCAATGGAGACAGTATGAACCAAACTCCGACAAACAACATTCGCGTTATGTATCGAAGTTTCCACTAGTTGGATCATCTGCACCAAGTGCTTCGGCAGCGACCAAATAACAAATACTCTTATTTCAGACAGGTCCAAACAATAATTAAACCGGCTGTGTAGTGTTCATTTGGGTATCGACAACATGGGCAGTTTTATGATACCCTAGTATACTTAGACAACGGGTAACGTGCTCTACCAGTCCTCTCAGTGAGATAAAAATCTGAGTGTTTTGAAACTGAGGCCAACATGATTATGAACTGTTGGGCACGTCACGAAAGTCAGAACAATGATCTGAATAGTACTGAGTAATCTCAATCTAATAGAAAAGCAATACTTTTTTCACAAAAAAGCAACAGTGGTTATGCCGACGACTGATAGCATGCTGGCTAGCCATCAGGTCGTTCGTTATAACGTTCAATGACCTTGACTTAGGCGATTTCGTGGTGTAAATCCAGCACGCGTTCAAACAACTTGTTTTAATTACCACTGTTCATAAACAAATTCTATGTAGCGGCTGATCGTCGTTTTGATTGGCTGACACAGAGAGACTGCAGTTTCGCTTGCAGCAGCTTGCGCGTGAACTCCGACTGACTGAGTGATTTCCAATCAGGAAATCACTCCGGTACAACTTCACTGGATAAACATTCACAAGTTTCGCAGTTTTTGATTGTCTACCTTCTTGCGTTTAAATTCCGTTCGACTATCTAATCTAGGGCTATCTTGTTAACTAGCTACTCACATTTTCGACCAAATTTCTGTTTGTAGCTTAAACCCGCTGTTGAAAAACGCAATACTAATGACAACGATAACAAACAACTTTTTATAAAGTTAAGAGAAACAAGTTGTCATCAAGTAATTTGATATTCATTTTTGTGAAAGTGGAATTTACAGCTGATGCTTTCTATCCAACAGGACAATTTCTATCACCCCATGCGAACGGAGTCTGTCGAATAAAACTTATCATACGTTCCGACGCAGCAGACATCATCTATATAAGTGCCTACGAGAACCAGTTGTTTCCATGGGTTAAAAGTTACTTAACATAGTTTGCGTTCATCTCTAGGAGTCGGCGACTCCATCCGACTTATATTCTTCCAATAAATTGGGTAAAAAGAGCAATTAATGATCGACTAATTAATTCACAATACAAATTGTGCAACATTTTCATCTCGGTGTTGTTTTCGGACTCAGCTAGACTTTTTGGTTGATCGGTCGATTAACTGAACGGTGATTCGAGGTTCGTCCGAATTACAGTTTATCGATAACGTATGACCTTGACAAGATAAAGTAGTGAATTCAAAATCTTATGTTTGTGGGATCAAGATGCACGTCAGCATTATTCTGACCTCAAACTATAAGTGACGGAAGCATGACACCTAAACATTCGGCCACAACCACTGGTGATGATTAAAACTTTAAATATATGCTACTACTCCATAGGAGAGAAGCTAACACAGTCTAAGCAATCGACCTGAAATGGAATAAGATGAAAATTCAAGTAAACTATCTGCTCGATCACTCTGCGTTCTTCTGTTGTGGTATAGTGGAATTTGCGAGTTGAACAACACTACTTTTGTCCTGATGGGGAAAGATACCTATCCAGTATCAATCAGGATAAACCTGACTAAAACGATCAAGAGTGTAGCTGTTGCAAATTTAGCTCATAAGGATCATCGCAATTGCCCCAAAAAAGAATTCCGTGTAGTCTACCACATTACAGCGAACCAATCTAGCACGGTCAAATAAGGAATACTGGCGGAATCGATTGCCATTGGATTAAACAAACCGACCGTCTACTCACGCAAGTTGTTACGGCCAGAACACATCACCAGTATCTACTTCCACCAAAATTTCCACCAGGTCTTACAAACCGTTTGCCAGGGTGAGAAGTTGAATTGCGCAAATAAACACGTGCACACACGAACACCCGGGGAACAGCGATCGGTTAACGTGGTAGGGGAGATGGGGTATGAATGTGCAACGCAGCAATAGGTTCAGGTCATTTCACTGGCTGGTATAACGGATCGCATGTTGTGGGTCTCGACACTCCACTTTAGGTTTCAGTTGTCAATCTGTCAGTGTATCCTACTATCGTGTAGTATCTGTCCCATTGTCAAGCGGGTTAAATTTTGCATGTTGGTCAACACGTTCCATTGTCTCATCATCACTATCATAGACAGCAATACATCAGTGGTTCACACTGATGCTTAAATGCCACATAACCATGAAGAAGAAAAAGTAAACCTTGCTGCGTCTTGATTCAATCAGGGGACTGGTATTTTAAAAAATACGCCCGCCAGCACGTCTATGGATGACAATTTTAAACAAAACTGGCTACCAATCGACGCTCAAACAGAATAGTTCCTTAAGTAACGATTTGAAGAATCTCGAGTCAATTAGCATAAATGTATATTCAACGCCAGGCACCATCGAGCCCCGGTTTGCATGGTACTAGGTAGCTGAACAGCGAGATCGTTGTGATACCAGAAAGGAACCAAGAGCCGGTGAGGCAAAAAAACGCGGAAAAAGATACAAATTGTAATAGTCGTAATCATCACTGGCAGCAACTGGGCAATGGGTGAACGATTTCTGACTAGTCGATAGGATAAACTTAAGCCAAAAGGAGTTATTTTAATGACCAAGCCTCAATTAATGTACGGAAAATGGCCGAGTGAACAAGAGTCATGTAAATGGCACGGGGGTAATCAAGTCGAATTGCTGTTACGTTATTCACGATGGTAAAACTGGTCGCGAAAAAAAAAGAATGGGAATGATCGTTAAGAAATAAGATCGATAGCTTGGTACCTTACCTTTTTCATCAGCTTTTGAACTGTACGACGCAACGCCGGATCGTACAGTAGTGACCGCGGAGAACGTAACCATTGATAAAAGTAGATAATTTGTTCGTCAGCTAACGGATTCTGATATTGTGTGACATCGCGCACCCAACCACTCACCATGATGCTGTAAGATGGCAGATAAACCTCAGTATAAACGAATAAGGAAACGGATACATGTGTGATAGTTCAAAGTAAATGGAGATGATCAAATATGAGATATGCTAACAATACAACACTATTCCCAGGTGACAATAGTAGCAGAAATCGCTCACCAGTCACAAGGAATTGGTTTCTACTGACAAAAAAATAACGGCTTCGGGGGTCTGTAATTAATTAATTCCCAATATGAACTATAGGTTTACCCTAAGTCTGCAGTGCTTAGTTCAAGAATAGAACAAAAAAAAACATACAGATTGAAAGGGACGCAAATTGCTGTCCAGAAACAGGGAATATTGAAAACAAGGAAATAATTGGAAGAACAAAAGCGAAAAAGGAAAGGACGAAGTAGTGGAGAAAATGCGTTTGCTACCTTCCATAGCTTAACATAAGAGAGCACATTCAACTGCGAGGTGAACAAGTAGAAGTCCGAGGATCAACAGACAACTATTACTAGCCGGAAAGATTGAGCACAAAACCGTATCTGGAAAGGAAGTCGCTGGGAACCCTTTGGTCATACAAACTCACGATGGCACTGAATAAATAGACAATGAAAGAATGATCCTTATGAACCAACGCAATACCTGCCAGCAAAATGTAAATTCGTTCACAGTAACAATAGGCCAGATAACACACATCCCCTAATTTGAAGTACTGGAACAGAACTAGATTAAGCACACTAATGCCATAAAGAAGTTGCTGTATGTCATAGTGTATTTTGACTAGAAAATGTTAACTACCAAAAATATCGTCAGGATTTAGTTGAACGATATCACCACATACTGCTGCATTTGATAAGTACACCTACCAAAAACTAATGCTCGGCAGGTTCTTCATGCTTCTCGATAATGTTACCGCGTGTATTGACAAAATGTGGAGCAGTATTTAGTGGAACGGAACTCATGGGGCAGATTTGAAATTAAATTTAGCCCACGTTTTTGTCTTTGTTGTAATAGCGTGTATAACACAAACCTTCATTGCCTGAATGAAATCATGGTCTTTTCAGATTATATAGTGTTATACGTTTCAACTGAGGGTAAAGTTTCGATCGCGTTCAACAACAGCCCACAAACGCCCTGACACAAGGCTACCCCTCTGAAAACTTATCTTCCCAGGTTTTTGTAAACAAAGGTTACTGGATAAAAACAAATCTGTAGGCATACTTTCCGTTTTCCGTTAGTTTTGTGATACTTTAGATATGGCAAGAAAGTTCAGAGTAAATACATTCCTTAAAAACCATGAGTGAGTGTCCTAGGTCCAGTTACTCGGAAGCTCAATTGAATAAGATGTGCGCAAGAAAACTTTGCATTCCAGATTAACACACGGTTCCTACAGGGGGCACTCGAAAAGAACCCAAATCCCTCTTAAAACTCCACCCATGCTCTAATACCATCACTACTATCCTGAAAACTGAGTTACTCATTCTGTGGAAGTAGACACTCAGTAAATACGTCTGAAAGCAATTGCAGATGCATAAAATGAGTTCCAACAATGTGGAAGTCTAATCAAGACTTCGCCTGCCTAATAAAACAAGTTCAGTATAATGAGCCAATTCGTAAACTTCGACTATGTACTGTGCGTATATTCAAGCAAAAAGCGAACAGTTCGCTTCGAAAATCCACACAGGAGAAGCGTGTGGAGCCAAAGGAAGTTGACAAAAGCACCATACAAAGCTTCTACAAAACTAATCAGGTGATCGGTTGGCACTCATAAAACTACATCGAATCAACGAACCTGACACAAAGAAGTTGCGCTAATCAGGGAACTGTTCCAACTGCAAACAACCAGATTATTGTCAGTCAGCGTGATTAAAAGCTGTCGTGGTGCATATTCTGGCAGACAAAGAATGAGATCAAGCATAGTTGAATAAACGCTGAAAGGAAACTGTGAGAAACGCTTGTGTACCAGATTGAGTAAACGATTAGAATAGGCACCACCAACAATGTACATGGAAGTGGAAACACTCACCGAAGAACACGGAACACGGCGCTACAGGCGGCTGTTTCGTCGTAACTTGTTATGTTGGCGCCCAAATTCATGCCCTGGTGAATTTGGTCCTCCAACGGTCGGTCCGTGGCCGACAGTCGGTCAAAGGACAGTAGGGTGGCGCCCTCCAGTTCAGGGATGCGATTGGCCACCAGCAGTGTGTTCACTGCCAGATTGGACAATTCCAATTCCACACTGACGTGGGGGTAAGAACCGGCGCGATTGACTTCAACCACCTTGAGGATTGAGGAGAAAAAAGTGGAATTTAGCTACAAATAAGAGATCGCCGTTGTTCAGGTGAAGTTCGTAATCGTTAAACCATACAGCCAATGCAGCTCCGTGATTTGCGAGGTCACGTGTGAGTCGGATACTGCCAAGCTGGCTGAACCTGGGGGGCAGAAGTTGCAGCAGACGTCGCTCTGATCACAGATTGTACTACTGCAATACATTATTCGGAAACTGAGTAAATGACACAAGGGCACTACACCCCGCTGCAAAATTATACGGTCACTCCATCTTGTAGCAGTATCTCCTTTGTAGATAAGTCGAAAATAATCACTTTTTGTAAAAAACGGACAAATTCCATTGGAAAGGTGCATGACGACTGTGGTGAAACTCTACACGATTCACCGCTTATCCAACCCCCGAAACAACAGAAGTTCTAACAAGGGACCAATGTAGACGTCGCATTGAAGATATTACATCAGGATTGGACAAACAGTCTCAATGTTACACCTTCTGTTATTCGCCCATTTCTTTGTTTTGTATTGCACCAATTAACGTTCAGTTCGCGACTTTGTACGTGTTAATACGATCAGGCAATGACAGACTGTGATTTCTCTAATACTGTTGTACATCCAAAAATCTGGCTTCTTATCTCATGAATGTGAACTGCTTACTGTAACCAGTACGAGGTCTTCTCCTTATTACTTGAGTGGGAAGTTTCAATTCGAGTACGGTTTATAGGACTATTCGAAGTCCCTAATTCAGAGTATTACACCGACTTCTGTTTTATGAAATATGTGGTCTGCATAAGAATACGAAAAGCAATCCGGGGCGAAAGTAAACGGCCACATCCAGGTTGCCATGTTCCACTCAGGCTGATGCACTGAACCAACATTAGTAGGTCGCATAGAAGTCATGTTTTGAGATAAGTGTCAACACTTAGTTGATATTGTAGATGCTGGGCTGCATCATCAGTGACTGTGAATTAATTGTCAAGGTCAAATCTCATGTGGCTTTGGTTTTAATGTGCTGTACAGAGGTAAACTGGACGACTTCGAGAGGGGAGATCTCACTACCTAATCACATGCAGTAGTCTGCAAGAGACTATACAAAGCATACAAGAGGTTTACAGGTGTTGTCACGCGTTAGTTGAAAAGGTCAACGGACATCGTGAGATAAAGCGAAAAAGATGACGAATAACTCTACCACAGCGAGATCAACGAGGCACATTACGATAAGTTTCCAGGGCAACGGAGGGCATTTTAGCGTACACGTTGATGACCGAGCTCAATGTCTCTACAGGAACTGTGTGACGGACGCTGCGAGGCATTTATCGTTGAAGCAGAAGAGAAAAATCAAACCAGTCCGTCCGATCAGCGAAAAATACCACGTCGCTAATTATGAGCTAAAATGTACGTTTCTTCAGTTTGTCAATGGTGCTCTGTTTGTGATTAAAACAAAATCAATTTGGCGGACGTGAGGTACGACAGTAGTGCTGTGGGAGGGGAAGTGAACTTCAGTCGACCCACCAATAAGAAACTTTCATCAGCTGTATGACGGAATAGTTTAAGCCGTTGATGAATGAAGCGATCATCCTAGAAGTAAACACCTGAACACTTTTATCCTCCTTTTTTAAATTGATAAAGGATCTCAATGTTCCAGCAGGATAAAACCCCTGTTCACACGTTTCAGGAGAAACAATTGCAATCCTATCCGACGAGCCACGTTGGAATTGAGTTGATGGTTTTTTTCTGTCCACTGATGTCATGTTGCATACTTGGATACCGTGTCGAAAAATATCAGCACAACAATGGTTTGAGTAACAGGCGATTTCGTTGTGTAAATCCGGCACGCGTTCAAACAACTTGTTTTAATTACCACTGTTCATAAACAAATTCTATGTAGCGGCTGATCGTCGTTTTGATTGGCTGGCACAGATCGACCGCAATTTCGCTTGCAGCAGCTTGCGCGTGAGTTTCCACTGGCTAAACGTTCATTAATCAGGCAACCACCCCAGTCTAATCTCATCACAATTTTGTCGAAAGACTGATCGGTCTGCAATCCTGTGCTCAATTCTATAGAAAACCTGTGGGGCGTATCAAGTAAATAAGGATGACCCGAGTGGAGAACTATGACCTATAAAGTGATCCAAGCTTTCGCCGGAACTACCTTCCATCACAAGTAGACTGGAGCATGACGCGGTATTACGGCTTGCGCATCTTGATGACCTATTGAATTAAACTGAACGATATGGCTACCACACCGACAGTCACTCATACCAGATAGCTCGTTATGTAGAAGTCTGGCAAACCAGTCTCCTGGTCCTCCAGGTTGAGAGTTGGAAGAACGTTAGCATCTTTTTCTTGAAAAAGTACCTGTTCTGGTGAACTGTAACCCACCTGCTGCCTTGCGGTAAATGCTCTGGTTGAGAATCCTAATCGTTCTTCTGTCTAGGTCTGGGCGTCATAGCAGTATCTCAGCCCACACACACAACCATGAGTACTCCCATACTACATCGACCGTCTCGCAATGTAAACCGGATCGCCCTATCTGCTGCATACAACAGGGTGGATAGGCGAAAGCATGCTACTGCTGAACCCTCTCTCACTATCCCATAAGGCCCCTCCCGACTCCTATTTCTAGTTATTACTCTGTAGGCCCCACAATAGGTATAGCTAATCATAATAACACTGTGTCGGTAAGTTCCATCTCTGACTATTCCGTCTCAGGCCACTTTCGTCACTTGGCTAGACCAAGAAGTCGAATTAATATAGGTGCTTTCAATGATCGCATTCTAAAACAAATAGGTCAACAGGCCGCTCTCGCATGAATATCAAACTAGTTGCGTGTCGATGTCTGCTGTATCTTGGACAGCAGTCAACCTATGGAACTAACAGCACCCGCATTGTCTACCCGATACTGGTTATACACTTCGGGTGACTCCACGGCCGCCGTTACAGATCAAGCTGGAGTAGGTATAGTTCTCAGCACCACGGCCGCAGCCGTATTAGTAGACTGGATTCCTGTTAAAAGTAGACTTTGCGCCGTCCGCTTGGCAGGTTCTACTAAAGCCAACTCTAGACGCAAAACCTTCAGAAATCTTTTCACTGCAGCTGTTTGTTACAATCTAGAACACACGTTAAACTGCGAGCTCTGACACGTAGTCAGCCCAGAGTAGAATGAGAACACGTGACGACAATAGCGCGTAGCTTTAACGAACACGAGAGAATGAATCATATTAACGATGGGGCATAGATAAGACAGTCAACCAATCGATTGTATGAGCAACACGAGTGGATCGTTCGGGGCCAGGGTGAGAGATAGCGGGACACGCGTGCACGGGTAGACAGGTGACGTGCGGATGCCACACTCCCTCCCACTTTAATTTGGCTTGGTTTCACCAGCTTGAAAAAGGTTCCACTAGTTTGCGCGCCTTACACGATCGGCGACTAATCTTTTCATGTGGGTGTTGTTCAGAAAACGGGTTCTCTTCCCTGGGAGTATCGTGGTTCAGGTTATAGTCCGAGGTTGATTCTTCTGGTGTGGTGGACACGGAGCAAGGACGCACGTGGTCTTTGTGCCTTGTGATGGTCCGGCCATCTGGTAGCACGATTTCAGTGGTCTGGCTGTTTTCCGCCCTGATTTGTCTCGGTTTCCAATCTTCTTCATGAGGTAATTTTATATAGACTGGGTCATTCACATTCAAATCGCGATGATGTGATCTCCGATCGCACAGTATTTTCGCTTTTTCCTGTCTGTCTTCAATTCTGAGACGAGCATTCGGGAAAAGTAAGTTCAAACGAGTACATAACGTCCGGTTAAACATCAGCTCGGCTAGACTTTTCCCGGTAATTTCAGCTGGGGTCGTACGATATGTGAAAAGGAATTTCCCAGTGGGCTTCCACGAACTTTCCGGAGTATCACTGAGGGGCATTCGACTGAGAGCGTCCGCAACCTGATTTGCTTTACCCGAAATATGGGAAATTTTGTAATCATAAGCAGACAGAAAAAGTGACCGGCGTTGCATTCGAGGCGACGCCATCTGATAGATTCCTTTTGTTTCTCCAAGGAGGGATACCAGAGGTATGGCCGGGTATGGCACTGACACCCCATGGCGAGGCGTCACAGCGAATAGTTATGGGTTTAGTTGGATCATAATGAACCAACAAGCTAGATTTGCTTATCTACTTCTTTATAGTGTCAAAGGCCAATTGTTCCTTAAATGCCCAGTGCCATCTAACTTCCTTCCTTAGTAAATAGTATAAAGGTGCCAGGACAGTTGAAATTCTCGGAATGAAACGACTATAATGAGTAAACATACCAATGAAGGATTGTAACTCAATCAAGTTTCGGGGAGCTGGAGCCTCCAAAATCGGTCTGATTTTTCCCCGTATCCAACCGAAAACCGAGATACTGTACATCATCGGCCAGGAATGCGCATTTTCCCCTTTTTAAACTTAGGCCACTTTCCTGCAAACGCCTTAACACGAACTCGAGTGTTTCCAAATGTTCCTTATCCGAACGTCCGGAAATAAGAATATCATCCAAGTAAGCACACATACCTGGAATATATTTCGTCAAGTTGTCAATAATGCGTTGGAAAATTGCCGGAGCAGGATGGATGCCGAACGGCAAGTGGTTATACCGAAATAATCCCATATGCATATTGATTGTTGTAAAGTTCCTTGACTCTGGGTCAAGTTCGATTTGTGAATACGAATGACTCAAATCCAGTTTGGAAAATTTTTCACTACGGCACAGTGTGGCATATAAATCCTCTATTTTTGGAATGGGGTAGTGTTCCATGGTAACGGCCTGATTCACTGTCAATTTGTAATCTTCACATATACGAACAGAACCAGCTGGTTTCTGTATTGGCACAATAGGGACATTCCACGATGAATGTCGGAAGGGAAAGATTATTCCTTGTGTCTGCAGACGTTCGAGCTCAGCCCCGACTTTTGGGCGGATAGAGAACGCCAATATACAAGCCTTACAAAATTTAGCCAGGGTATCCTTCTCTATCACAATAGTGGCCTGGAAATCCTTCAGCCTCTCCAGCTCATTTTCGTCGAACACAGACGATAATTTCTGCAGCAGTGCCGGAAGGCGGTTGCGGCTATCCACTCGTCTGACAGATAGTAGATCTGACATGAGTTTAAGCCAGTTTCGACCCAACAGATCTGGGCTCTCATTATTTACGATGTACGCAGGTAGATTAAGCGTTTTCGTTCCATGTTTAACTTCAACATTACATGTACCCATAACATCAATTATCTCTCCTGTATATGATCGTAAGGTGGCTGCCGCTGGGACCAATGGAAGTGATTTTGTCAGTAAGCGCCTCTTAATAAGTGTCACTGAAGCTCCTGTGTCGATTTCCAGACAAACGTTGCGGCCTTCCACGTTCAAATCGACTGTATAGGGAGGTACTCCTGCAGGAAACGTGGCCGAGGTATGTGAAATCAAGTAGGAAACTGATTCTTCACGATCTTCAATCGATCATACAGCTCGAGTCTTAGAGCGGAAATCGAAAGATTGTGATTGATCCAAACGGCATACGCTTGCAATGTGGTCAATTTTCCCACAACTATGGCACGTCGACTGTTTGT